>JAULCC010154459.1:0-13404 GCA_032358795.1 Nuttallia obscurata
TCAATACTATTTTATTAAGCATTCGGAAGTCAATAACAACTCCATACAATTTCTAAGATCAACCAAAAAAAAAAAAATTTATCTGTCAAGTGATCCTGACCAAAATCAAAAGTGCACAGGTTCATATGAAAAATAAGTATATGAAGTTATCAAATCATAAATTGAAAATTAATCATGTAATGAGCTTGATAAAAATTCTCATTGAGAACTCGGAAGTCAATGCATATCGTAAAATGGCAATTTTTTATTAATTCAAGGGCCATAACTCTTGAGTACTTGAAGAGATTTGGATGGTTATTGAACTTGGCCAAGATATTTCACCAACAAACATTTTCAGCAAGTTTGGTGAAGATGAGATGGACAAAGCTAAAATGACAAATTTTTAGTAATTCAAGGGCCACAATTCTGGAGAGCTTAAGGTGATTTGACTGGTTATCAAACGATATAATTTACTTACAAGCATTTTCAGCATTTGGTGGAAATTGGAAGAGAACTGTTTAAGTTAGAGAGTGGGCAATAATGTGGAGCCGTCTGCATGGGCGTTTCCATACTACGTCCATTCATAAAAGTCATATAAAAAGTAACATTTTGACCAATTTGACCTAATTACTTTTACCAATATCATCTTGTCATTTCAGCATTTTATAACAAGTCTTTGGATATCAGGGGTTTTGCATCTGTAATGATTCACACCAATCCTTAATACATTTAACATGGTAATTATAAGCTTCATAACAAATATCTTACCTTTAGGTTGTAAAGTCTGGTATGGTATGAAAAAGCTTTAGCTCACCTCATGAGCACTAAGTTGGTGTAAATGCGCCATAGTCTACTAACTTGGGATATAAATATTTTTCTAAGTATATGTGCTTTAAAAAGAATTTCTTGAATTTTAATTTTTCTATGTCAAGTTATAGGATAATTTACTCATTAAATCAAGGCAATCTGATTGTACATGGGAAAGACCAGAAGAAAGAACAGAAGTCGAAGGATTGCAAACATTTCTGTTTTTATTGTATACAGTTTGCTATACACTGGACTTGGTAACCAGGCTGCAGTAACATACACAACATTCACATGTCGCCATGACAACAAATCAATGGTACAGTTACCCTTACAAATCACATTTTTTAAAGGTAATACAAGTACTGATAGCGTTGTATATTTCTAACAAGTGGCCCAGGTAGGCTGTTGTATCACATCTGTTTTACAGAGCTTTAACTTATGACTATATAATTTATGAGCAAATTCACACAGGCTGAAAGTTTACAGTATGCCAGTAACTAAGGATTTCTACATTATAAAAGCTTATCCTAAATCTTGTATTCAGCCTCGAGACTCGACCTCAAGACTTGTTTAACAGATCTTCATAAATTTTAATTACAGGATTGCATTAAAAGAAGTTCTGTATTTAAGCCATAAATGAAGCATTTGCTATCATAGCCACGTTTCTGCATAAGTCTACTTTTTCACTTTCTGGTAACTTTATCTATTTAAAGCCTTCAATCTGAAACAGTCATGACATGTGATAGTAAATTTATGATTTCCTCCAGAGGAAAAAGCATAATGGATGGTCAGCATAGCTGGATAAGATGAAATGGTAGATAAAATGCAATTACTGTGAGGTGCATCAAGCACTTAAATATAGACACAAGTGTTCATAATGTGATAACATTCGGTTGTCAGTTTATCCTGTCCCATTAAAATTGGGCAATTAACTATGCAAAGATTGTATCAGCTGGAACATACATGTTATTTTAAAAAAAAAAAAAGCACCGCCTAGTGGAGCATATAAGCCTGTGTGTGACCAGTTGGTGTTAGTGGTTGTAGTGATATAAGAATAAAAATGCATCAAATGAATAGTGTGTTTATGAAAGAATATAATATATCCAAAAACAATTTTGGGTTACTGTTGGTCACACTAATCTTCATTCAATCATTGATTGGTAACTAACTTTCAGTTAAAGGTCACTGTGATCTTGACCTTTGACCTCCATATCAATAAGGGTCAAATACCTATCTAATAGCAAGCTTTTCCTGTTGGTCACCCTGATCTTCCGTTTTTAAAGATCATCTACTGACAATAACTAAATTATACACCAAGTTTGGCAACTGTAGGTCATACCATTCTTCAGTAATTGATCTGAAACCAATTTTCAATAAAAGGTCACAATGAATCTGAGCATAAAAAAGTCACAATTCCTGCAACACTGAACTCCCACCAGCATTTCACCTTAAGTAGAAAGTCTGTTGTTCCCTAGTAGATATGCATTTTCTTAACACATGCTTAAGTTTTTAGATAAAATTTTATACTTCTATTTGAAAAATGTAGTGTCATGCTACAGGTTTTTTGTCACTTCATATACTTGTGGTTTCTGATCAATAACTGAATAACAGTTTGTGCAACGATCACTGAACTCGTAAGTACATTTGTCTTGAGAAGTAGTTGATGGTCTTATGCTCAGTTTCATTGGTCATAACTAATCATGTGATTCATTGTGGCCAATCAAAATTACATTCTTCCTATGAAAATGCCTTCATGCATAGAAAAATTAAAAAATCTTTTCAATAAGATATGCATTTTTTTTATTTCTACAGTGGTTCATTCAGAGCTTATTATCATTTTTTTAAGCTATATTGAATATGAACTTCTTTTCTAAATCCTTAACAGAAATTCTGTATGCCTCTGATAAAAGCTTTGTGTACATGATACATTGCTTGTTTCTGTAGAACAATTCTATATGAAGGTTGCAAATCTGTAAAATTACTGTAGGGAAAACTTGTAGTCATACCAGGCTTCATATCAGCTTTCAGAGATAGCCAAACTTGCTAGATCAATTTCACCATTTTTAGCATCTATACACTATTATGTTGGTTAAAATACAACTTCAATAATAGCAAGAGGAATAAAACACTTTTTGTTTAGCTAAAAAAATTTCATAAGAAAAACAGCTCAAAGTTTTCTTCAAAAGAGTGCTCACTGTACATATTGTTTTATGCTGACTGTACATAGTGTTTTATGCTCACTGTACATATTGTGTTTTATGCTCGCTGTACATATTGTGTTTTATGCTGAAAATACAGTTTACATGTGTGTTATGCTGAATGTATGAATTGTGCTTTATACTGAACATTCATCATTACAGGAATTTTTTTTGAATGTACATATCTTGTTTTATGCTGAATGTACATAATCACATTTGTTTTATGTTGAATGTACATATTATGCTTTTATGCTGAATGTATATATTTTGCTGTATTTCAACTAGGTGAATGTGAAGATTTACTGGCCAGAAATAAATTTCAAACCTGAACATATATATATTTTCTTTATAAGTTTCTCATCTGAAGTTTTTGAATAATTCACCCTTCTTTTATTCCATATATGTATAAAAGAATAAGGGAAAATAAAAATGATTTCAAGATAATTTTCATGCATCTTGTCTTGATTCCATCAATGTTTACTTGAGAATGTTCTCAAGACTTTACTATACATTTTAAACATGATTTTGTGTACAGTATCATATTATTTTTAAAAGACTGTAAGATTATCCTGATAAAGATATTTTAAAATTTCGATTCAACACTATTTCTTATGCATTTCTTAAGAATATTGTATAACCAGTAACCTGTAATGTTCAAAAGTGAAAAATTGTAACATGGAAATTCATCTATGCCAGATCTATTAAACCAACTGAAAAATGTAATGGACGGACCTTTATACAAAAACACATTACTGTTGAAGATAACAACTTTTATCAATGCAATTCTGCTTGGATGAAATTTTATAATCAAGGCTAATTAAACCAAGCATTCAAATGTATCTGCGATTTTTGCCTATTACTTATATAACTCTATACTTGTAGCATCTCTGACAGGAAGTATGAAACCAAAGAACCTTTACCTTTTTGACTCACTCATTTTGACTAGATATGGACAGAAATTAACATTCACACAAGCAATGCTGGAATTCTTTGAGCTAGCTAAAAGCCCTAGCTTCATCCGTCTTACAAAGTCCTACTGTTTGTTTAAACACAGTTCTATAACAAAAAAGGTGTACAATCAATTCTGAAATATTCTCTTAAGCAATATAATATCCACTGCATCAGTAAAAATCAATTATGCTACTGAAGGCAGTTATATCACTATGATATACAAGTAGCTGTGCTTTTTCTTTTGTTTTCTCTCCATGAGTCAACACAGAAGCAAGAAATAACCCTTTCAATAATGGACTTATTTATCGCTGTATCTATCCTAACATGTCAAACAACCCACTGATAAACTTTGAAGAAACATTATCAGACCATATTTTTCATTGGCCAACATTACAGACCCTAATCGGATGTAAAAAGATATATGACTGACATATAGCAAAACTGCTATCTCAGAAATAAGCCCATCTCAATTAAACAAATCTAGTAAACTCTCCTAGAAGCTGCAATCAAAGTATGGCTGTATTGATTGAATATGATTATAATAAGATAGGCTTCCTTAGTTACAATAATTTCAAGTAAAACCTCAATTGATATATTTTGTGAAAGCTCATCCAGTTTTCAATATCCAGCCATAATGTGTTCTAATGATTAAACATAAATATGCTGCATCCTCTATCTCAGGACAAGAATGTGATAAACTAAGTCTCTGTTCACTTTGGATACAAACTACTGGTACCTGTGATTAAAAGCAGAAGTTAGATTTATTATTACAAATACAAGTGTTAAAGAAGTTAATCAAAACTTCATAGAACTGGTGCATTTGTGCAGACTGCCTGGTTCCAAAGAAGTTATTATGATTCATAAAAAAAGGTTAATATGACTGAGCTTTGCTTTGATAATTTTACTTAAAGATAAAAAATATCAAATTACTGGCAAGTTGGAACAGCACCGTATTCATTTTAATTAGGGTAGTCCGAACAAATCATGGCAATAGCAATCATCATTAATAGATTACAGATATTGGGAAAACAGAAAATTTTACTATACATGACCTTTTCATGTTGAGCACGTGTCTCACATGTCATTTCAAGTAGGCCAGATTTGGGCAGCAAATTACAATGAAATCTGTTATTTTGATGCTTTGAAACATTTGTTCAAGATGAAGAGCAGACACCCTTTAGTTCAGCAATCTAAATCAGATTAAGATATGCAGAGTGTTGGCTTTGTCAGCATTCTGCCACTAACATCAATGTAAGGAGTGGTATCATGTCTCCCATGGAAGAGCTAAAACTGGATCTACAATCACAGCATTTAAGCTGCAGGTCACTGAATTCACACCATGAACTATTCAGACATTTTCATTTATATTTTTTAAAGAAGTTCCATGTGAAGTTCCAGGTACCCACAGTGCAGACCAACACACGAGTTCCACTATCAACTGCCTGTTCACATTTTTTTTTCCAAACCCACAGCTATTTAGTGTTAACATTGCATGAAGACTTTGAAAGTAAAATGCTGATAGAGGGTAGCAACATTTTCACTGAGAGTCACAGTTACAGGGCAGTAGTACTGAACCCAAACAGCATCGAATCAATATATGTCATAACTGACTGTTTGTTTATTAGGAAATTTACGTAGCTTTAACAGTATTTCAGTCATATCGTGACGTCCAGCTCATTACAGGTGGAGGAAGACCCGGGGGGACCTCTGTACACTATTTCAGGCACAGAGTGCACCTGGGTATCATAACTGAGTGTCCAGAGGTATGTAAGCTACTTGAATGAACTCAATCTGGTTTCACTTTTTATTCACAAAGGACTGTTTTCTCCCAATGTAATTTGAAAGACAACAGAATATTATCTATTTTTATCTACAAACCTTTAACATCAACACTTGAAACATCTAACAGCTTTTATTGCAGATCCCCTATGTTAATTCAGTGATGAAAATAAAAACACCCTTTTCTTGCCGAAAACAAAGTATGACTATCTTCTGAGGGATATTTTTTGAGAACAGAAAATATACAGGATTCTATAAATACTTATTGGTAGACCAAATGGTAGTTCTTTCTCTTAAGACTGTTTTTTTTCTTCATCGCTGTTTAAATAAAATCTATTCTCAGTGGCAAAACATTATAATTTATTTTTTGGACCCATGTTGCAGATTACAAAAAAAAGTGTTCTTCAAACCAACTGAAACATAGTTGCTAATAAATTATTTCCTTTCTTTTCCTGAATCAATATAAGAAAACCATGATGGTTTTGTAATCGCTCACCTGTAAATCCCTATGTACACAATAAGTAACCCCTACGGTCTGTGTAAAATGAGACACCCATTGAACCTATGTGTGATGAAACATGCAAAATATCTAAGCTCTATCATGTATTGTATTAAAGAAAAGATTTTTTTAGGACACACCTCCCCTCCCAACATGGTGATGCCAAGTTTTACCCTAGGGTCACCATTTGAACAAACTTGGTAAAGGACATTTATTTGATGTTATACACTAAATATCTAAGCCCTAGTCTACATGGTTGTAGAGGAGAAAATGTTAAAAGTTTTTGAGCTACCTATGTCTATGTAAAATAAGATGCCCCTGGGAAGGGTCAAATCTGATCCCGTGTCACCATTTAAACTAAAGGATATGTTTATGATGTTACAAAAAAAAAAGCTCTGGCACATACACTTAGAGATGAAGGTTTTCAAAATGTTAACTAAATAAGTTTATGCAAATAATATTCCCCTGAGGCAGGGCTATATTTGACCCTAGGGTCACCATTTGAACATTGATTGAGTTGGGTTTTACGGCACTGCAACACAGTATAGGTTATATGGCGCCATTCAGGAAAAAACTTGTTGGATCAACATCTCATTTACATCGAGAAAAAAAATATGGGGTATAGATCCAACAACTTAATACCTGCTGGAGAATCAGAGATGTAGAAACTCCAGATTAACGTTCAAACCCTATTAGGTGCCTCTTACGATCATGCCAGGATTAAGCAGTGGTCCCAATTCTTGTGCTACATCAGCACGCCCCAGGCCCACATGAACACCATTTGAACAAACTTGGTAATGTACAACTAGGACATGATGAAGAATAAATTTCAGTCATGTTTTTAACTGATCCAAATAATTTGAAAAATCTTTGTAGATGGTCACCTAAGCAACACTTATGCCAAATTATTGTAAAATCTGGCCACTAGTTTTTCAGATCTTTAAATTTTTCCTTTCTGTTGACATGGCAACCAGTGTTGTGCATGGAATCCAATTCATTGAAAAAAAACTGGTAAAGGTCCATCCAAGGATCATTTCTGTAAATTAAATTTGAAATCAAACTAGTGGTTTAAGAGATAAAGATTTTCAAAGATTTCTTAAAAAGCTATATAAGGAAAACTGGCCCTGCCCCTGGTGGCCATGTTTTTTTCCACATCATTATTTTTTGAACAACTTTGATAGAGGTCAAAGAATCATTTCTGTGGAATCATTTTGAAATTGGACCAATAGTTTTTGAGAAGATTATTTTTCACTTTTGTCTCAATGGCAACCAGAGTTCTTCATTAAATGGAATTCTTTGAAAGGGGACCATCCAAGGAGTATTCCCGCAAAATTTCGTTAACTTCCATCCAGAGAAGATGTTGTTTAAACAAACTGAGGACATACCACATTCCATGAACGCTGGACAGAGGACCAATCACAATACCTCACCCGAGTATACTTCTCAGGTGAGCTAAAAAGCTAAGAATTAGAGAAATCAACCTTTGTCAATGAATATTTAAGTGTGCCAGTCTAGATTACAACTTTAACATCTCATATTGCTGAATTTTATTGTGCACTTTTCCATCTTGCCATATTTATTTTATCATTTGATTTTTTAGATACGATCTTCCAACTGTTATAAGGGCTGACCCTAATCAGACCTCTACACCAGTCCTGTATAGGCAGTCTAATCTGGGTCTTACACTATTTGCAAATACTAACAATGTTGGATCCGGCATTGCAAGGGTTATGTTAGGAATTATATGGTGTAGTTCTATGAGCAAAATAAACAAATTTGATCAGACTTCATCCTCTAAATCTACATAAAATAGATTTACACGGTTGTAACCTTTGATTGTAGAAAAAATTCTGCTAAAGCAGTTTGCAAAACTAAAAGGTTTCTTGGGTTCAGGCACCAAGTTTCTGATATAATGTCAACAAAAAAGCTCTAGACCATGAAACAGATTGTACCAATCAATCAGAATATTTTCTGAGCCAAAAAGCTCTTAAAATGATTAAATGAACTTGCCATAACAACAAACTGAGCGAGTCCATTGCAAAAAAAAAAAAAAAGCAAAAAAAGGTCAAGTTGTACATTTGTACCCAACAGCTTCCCTGTAACATGTGGCCGGTACATCCACACTGGTATATGCAGATAAGATACTTGGACGGACACACAACAACAATAGCAGCAATAGCTCTCCTGAGCAAGGTGAAAGAAAAGCTGACACTAGGTCTATCCAACATGGAAGCACCAAACATATTTTTTTCTCATCCATTTCATGAACAGCAAATGAAGTTTTGTGTGGTTGCACTTATCACTTGAGGTACTTCTCAGGAATAACAAACATACAATACATATAAAACCAATGTAGATCATACTAGAGGTTAAAGCCTTATGTATCGAACACGGGCTTGTACACATCTGAATTCAGCTCATACTGATTTGTAGACAATGTATCAAAAAGGAACATCTTAAATCAACTGTTACAATCTATTTTCACCATTTGTCAATATGTGTCACACTTGATTTTTCTTTACCTTTTATGGAATAAATTTTAAAATTTAAAATAAAAAAAGTATTCTTTTATAATAAAAGTTTCACCATTATAAAGATGATTAAAACTACTATCGACTTGGAAACTATAATGCTTAAAAAACTATCACATGAGGTGTTTTTTTATTATGGAACCCCTTTGCCTTATATATGGCTAACAAATAATCAATAATGTAGATTTCCAGCAAAATGTCTCGGATATGGGGAAGTCTGAATTATTTATTTCAGCATAGCAGGGGACTTACATTGTTGGCAAAGTTTCCGAGAAGCTGGGCTTGTTGGTAGGCTGACTTATATAACAGGTATAGGATAAATATACAAAACAAAGCCAGATCAAACTTGACACATTGTCAACAATCAATTTAGAATTATGTTGACCCTGGCTTACTTATATCAACAGAAGCCGAAAACCATTTATAATAATCACACTGGTTCTACATTAGTTTAACATGCTGTATTGCCCTTCATCCTGTCAAATCATGTTAACAAAGCTAACCCTTAACTTGCTCAACTCTACTCTTGTCTCACCTAAATGAACAGTATCAAAATTAAATACTTCCAGAAGCAATAAGTGAGACAAACAGTGCTAAATCAGATCAGGTTGCATGTCTTGAAACACCTCATGTAAATCTACACCGCCTGCTGTTGTCTTCCTCTCTTTGATACCAGAAATTTTTGGGGTCAACATACTGCAAGCCTTAGTTATGATCCATATCCAGTGCTATAAACTGGAGAAGAAGGAATACTGTGCACACATTTTTTGTTATGCTCTCTGTGTAGAAGGTGCCATAAATCACCATAGAGCAGCACAAATATGACATCACATTTTCACACAACATTTAATCTTTAGCCTGCCAAGGGTGATTAGAAAGACCTCTGCTATGATTTTACACTCTGGTCAAATGCTGGGTAGCATGTAATCTGACCAGAGTCCATTGTTTCTGCCTCTTTCAAAGCAATTTCATTAAAAACACCCTTGCAAAATGTTTATGGACCGATACCCATCAAAAGATGAATCAATCCATTTTCAAATTTCAGCAGGGTAAGATTAATTTTAGATATTTCTAACTGCTCTGTTTCCGAGAATGTGATTTGTAAGGTTTTGGCGGCAATGCTGGAATATCGCTGTTCTCTCCATTGAAATTGAATATATTGTCATTACTTTCTCTTCTCATGGAGTCCATATCTCCATAGTAACGTGGTAATGTAGCACTATACACAGGCTGATTTTGAACAGAAGCTGTGGGTGGATGCGACACACTCTGGGTGCGAACCTGGCTAGCTGTCCGAGATTGTGTCACTAATGTTGGAGTTCGAGGAGGGTGCGACACTGACTGACCTCTGCTCATAGAGTTTGTATTTGAATTGTACATTGAGTCCCTGCGTGGGGGGACAGGTGGGGGTTGATCTGTCCTAGGGGGCACACGGGGAGGTTCCGGAGAACTAGATCTTGTGAACACATCGCAATTTGCACTACTTGTTGAGTCTCTGTTGGGCTTTTGTCTACGTGGGGGTAGTGGGGGAGGGGGCTGTAGAGGAGGGATGTCCGGGTTTGGTTCCAGGGGAATTAATTCAGCAGTAGGAACATATGGCGTGCTGGCAGATGATTGGGAAACGGCTGTCCCTGAAACTACAAACCAAAATAAATGTTTCATCATGGTTAAATGAGTAGTTGTTGATTACATTAAATTATAAACTGTACCTAAATTAAGCATAGTACACAATGTAGATAAGGAAATCAAGAGTTGCAACTCCTTAGGGCTAAGATGAATGGTCCCTGACTGGTCAACAGGTGAAAAATGTACTAAATAGGAGATTAAATTTAAACATGAGCACAGCCTGTAGATGCCTGATGCTAGTATGGTTCCTAGTGAGAAATGTACAAAAAAAAAACATTTAACTAATTCTATTAATAAATAAAAAGAAATGCCTTATTCCAAAATTAATTTTAATTATAAACATTAGGAAACATGGTAGGTTGTCTATTTTAAAGTTTTAAGATATGGAAGATGAACATCTGCATGACACTGAATCTTTTAACCAAAACATGCTACATTAAAAATGAAATTCTGACTTAATAGGTGGTACACCTTTGACAAATCCAATCAAGAGTTAAAGAACTTGGTTGCTACAGTGATGTCAGACAACTGTGTCAAGCATCAAAGGTCTACCATGATTGAATAATGAATAAAAGTGGACTTTAACATAGAACTTAACCAAAACTCTCAACTTTCCAAATCCAAAGTGATCATATGAAAATACAAAATTATATCAGAATAAATGCTCAAAAGATTATATTTTCAAATAATACAATTATACTGTAAATATCAAGGAGGATAACTTTTTCAAACTGTGCTAATCTCTTTGTAATTGACAGTTTGAGTATTTTTTACACAGTAAGATTAAATCCTTTAATCAGTGTAATTGACAAGAACCCCATTTTTTAACAAACCAACAGGTTTAAAGATAAAAAAAACATGGCTGAATGCAATTATGACAATTGTGTGAAAATTACCAAGACCGGTCAAGGGTAACATTGACTTTAGTAAAACAACCATGTTTTTTAATGTTTTTATCACCAATTTTTTCCTTTTTACAAAAACAGTAAGTGTAACATAAAACAAAAACAAGAATCACACATAAGTAAATGTATCACTACATAGGTCGTGAACATATATGTAAATGTCAGACTCAGTGATTTAAGGAGTCTAATCATAATGTGAAGTTTTAAGACTGTGTCAAATGTTTCTTGAGGTACTGAGCAGGAACTGATTTTTTTATTTAAAAGTCCTTTTGACCTTGACCTTTGATCCGACGACTCCCAACAAACAAAAAGGGGCACATATTCACAAGGTCCAATCATCCTGTAAAGATTGAAGGTTCTTGGTGAAACAGTTCTTGACATTTAGCAAATGTGACCTTGATCTTGGATCCAGTGATCCAACACAATAGGGATCTTCGACTTAATAAATCAAATAATCCTATTAAGTTTTAAGACACCAAGTTATATGGAACTTTAGTAGTGGAGCAAAAGGAAGAGACAGATTGACATGCAAACAGGTCAATGGACAGACATAGCGAAACAATATTTCTCATCAGATATTACATTCCTTGAGAGTGGCAGTGCATATTGTCAACATGAGATTATTCTGTCATCCAAAGCACATTCCCAAAATTGTTTTTATATAGTATTTGCAACCCTCAAGGAATGCAATTTTTGTTTTATCAAACCAAACAAAGAAAACTTAAAAAGAAAAAAATATTGAAATTCAACTTTTAAAGCTTTTATAATTCTCAATCTATATATAAAAAAAAAAAATTTTCTTTCAAATGTTCATGTTTTGAATCTGTGTTATTTTCTAATTCAAATAAAAAATTCTTATTTTGTGAATAATATTTTCTAAAATGAACTCAATCCAACTTCATGTTTTTTTGCCCCTGAACAAGTAACAGTTCTTACAACAAACAATGTGATGAGGAATATCTGATTTAATCATGACTAAATTTTGAAAACCTAAGCACATATACTTTAGCAAAATTTTAATGTTGAAGTAAATGTAACTGTTAAAAAATACTTAGTTCAAAAATGCAATATTTTTATTTCAAATCCAAATGTTTATCACCAAACCTTTTTTGAATTGTTAAAGAATTATACTTTGAAAAGTCTGTGCACAATCTGAAATCAATGTAAATAATATGAAAATGCTATGAACTATCCAAAGTCCATCAAAATACACCTAAAATCATATTTTTAGCCTCCAAAACATGGCTATATTCAGCATAAATCATGTCTGTGCACAATTTGAATCAATGTAACAAAAAAAAGAGTAAGCTATGACCAATTCTAAAAATTCACTTAAAACACCTAAAATCATGTTTGTATGGTCAAAAACAGCATATTTAAAATAGATCATACAGAAGGTTACTAGATGACTCTCTCGTCCTAATTTCAAAGCCCTCTGACAAATATTAAGAAGAAAAAATTTAATTTTTCTTAAAAAAAAAAAAGAGGATCATTATGGTCCTGTCTGCACTCACCTAAAATTCTCACAAACAAATTTTGGAACACTATAACGGACATCATTTGAAAAATATTCATGGATGGCCTATACTGATGATAACTGATGTTAAAGCTTGAGCTAATGAATAGTTGTCTATAAGAAGACATTAAGTTATCAAAAGATAAGCCTCGGAAAAATGAAACACAGATGAAGCGGGACATAAATATAACCCTAGGGTAACCATTTGAAAAAGTTAGTATAAGACCTGCATATAATGTCAGAAACAAAATATCTTAGCTCTAGCTTGTTTTGTTTCAAAGAAGTCTTCACAGTATAAGTCTAGGTAAAACTAGCCCGCCAACTGTCAGCCATGTTTTTTAACAAACCAACATGGCTTAAAGGTGAGTGAGTGAGTGAAATGGGGTTTTACGTTGTGGCTTAAAGGAATTTGATAAAGAGTCACAAAATAAACATTTCTGTGAAGTTAATGTTAAATCAGGCCAATAGTTTCTGAAAAGCAATGTAGTGAAACTAGAGCTTGTTTTTGAAAAAAACATATGTCTCCCCACCCCCAGCCCCACACACACATCTTAACCCCACTAATGTGTCAATATACCATGACACCGACTGATGATGAGGAATGCATATGTGA
>JAULCC010154680.1:0-13402 GCA_032358795.1 Nuttallia obscurata
TCTTTGGTATGACCCGGCCGGGGATCGAACCCGCGGCCTCCCGCACCGAAAGCGGACGCTCTGCCACTTGAGCTAACCGGGCGGTAAACTCTATATGTAACACTCCAGGGCGACGAATGTGAATTAAAATAATTTGGCTATAAAGTCACTTATTAGTGTGACGAATATGCATTAAAATAACTTGGCTATAAAGTCACCGTTTAGTAGTGTGACGAATGTGAACTAAAATAACTTGGCTATAAAGTCACCGTTTATTAGTTCACGTCGTCAATGTCCTAAAATCACTATACTTCTATTTGGGTATAACTTGGGTATAATGGGTCGTGTTGTTACGCCTCGTCTTGATTTGACCCTCACAGCTCGGATGGGCCAATCTCCATCAATAGTCACATCCTGGACCACTCTTATGCATCATCGGCTACGGGGTAAAAAGTCATCTTGAATGTGAACCACATCTCCTACCGTCACTCTGTCTACCGCGTTCACCATAGGATCTGTGATACTCTCTTAAAGAAGTAAGATTCCATACTTCCACCTCGACAAGAAGTGTTCGATCATGGCAGATTTAAATCTAAAAAGTTTGTTTATAATATTGGCCAAGCCATGATTTATGTCTTCAATTACGTCTTCTTCTGTATTGTCTTGGTACACGGCTGATGTAATCTATCTTCCACAGAGAAGATGTGAAGGTGTAAGTGGCTGCTCGTCCAATGGGTCCGACGACATATGAGTCAGGGCAGCGTTTCATTAATCGGTAGTACGACCGCCGCGCACTTACCGGAGCGTTTCACGAAAATATCTAACGTACGATATACATAAATTCACCACATAAATCTACGATTGGGTACCCCCAGTCGTAGATCTATGTAAATATGGCGGCAGTACACCGAATGATGCGGTTAAATAGACAAAGAAGTGTCATAGCCTTCAAACGGCGAGTCCTTCTAAAAGATAAACAGTATCACGAATTACTATGGAGATACATAATGGATCGGCATCTTGTGCAGCTGCTGGGAGCCGACTTGAGGATAAGTAGCAGCCGTTATCACGCTATAGAGCCAACAACGCAGGTTATTTTTACATAACTCAAGCTAGTGATAATCGATACAAAAAATTATTTAATTGAGATGAAATATGACATGTCTAACCTTTTCTTATGAACCGCAAGCTACCGGCCTTTTTAATAAAATCCTTTTGCCGAGCCCGTGTGTTATATTGAAACGGGAGTACGAGGTATATACATGTAGTCAACGAATTTTGTCAACAAAACGTGATAGGTACAAATCGACGAAGTTTGCACATTCTGTTACTGAATTAGCCCTTTTTAAGCCATTTACCATGTATATGTAGTCCTCTTATTCCAGCACATCCGCCTCTATCTCCTCCAAGTTTTCTTCAGGAATAATGTCTATAATCTTCTCGTGAATATCGCTAACAGTCTATAGTTTCCTCTTGCGTTATTCCTCTATGGT
Source organism: Nuttallia obscurata (assembly GCA_032358795.1). Taxonomy (NCBI): domain Eukaryota; kingdom Metazoa; phylum Mollusca; class Bivalvia; order Cardiida; family Psammobiidae; genus Nuttallia; species Nuttallia obscurata. The sequence continues at coordinate 1,473 of JAULCC010154680.1, forward strand.
CTTTAATTCGTTTAAGTGGGTGTCTTCTTCGAGTTATGTTGATTCAAATTTCGTCATACGTCTATTAACCGCACCTTTGTGTCCTTCAAGAATAGCTCGTAGATTGCTCGCCATGTTGAAGCTTTTTATAGCTGGGCACGGCACCAAAATGTCGAGGAATCACTCAAAGAATCAGGAAGCCGATCGATGCTTTACATTTACTATGTTTTTAAACTAACAGTTGAATACAAAACAATACATGACGTAAACGATGTCGCGCGTGCATGCTGACAACGTAATATCGTAACATGCACAATGGCGCATTATTACAATGAACTCTATCTGTAACAGCATTTGTCGTGTTCTAGTGACACTTGGAGTAATAAGAAATGTATCTGCTGTCCCCGAGGAAGTCTCAACAATGGCTTCTGTCCTTTCACTATTGTGAAAGAGGTTCCAATGAACTGAAGGTCTTTCATTTCCATATGCAGACCCGACACATTAATGACAAACTCGTTGTCCCCTTACTTTTTGGGCCAATGCCACTGTATCTGTTTTGCTACTGCGTCAGGAATAACATGAGTTTCAAATGTATTCAGGTATGCAACCGTCAGTATCGTAATCGCTTACGACCATCGCTGTAATCAAGTTTTCGTGTTTAACAGTTGTCCCGTGAAGTTGTCCCTCCTACTCATGGCTCACAGATGATTTCGACTGTGCTTCTCTATGCGACTGGAGGTAGCCTTAAAGTACTCGCACACTTTTGGTTTAACTGACTAACATCATAATTGTGGAATCTACACTGCTTTTTCCGGTCACGACAGTGTTCTTTTGGACGCACAGTGACAAACCATGAAACAAGTCAGAGCGGGCTATTGATAACTCTAACGGGTACCTCAAGCTTCACAAACAGGTTATTCTGGTTTTCCACAGTCTCGTAGAGGTTGGAGAAACTGAAAAGAGTCTCTGAAATTTCAAACTGGCTCGGGATTTGAATCCCCGACCTTAGGCGCGTTACCATTGGACCACCACGACTTTCTGGAACCATGTCTTTGATCTTATCCATAACATGCGGTATTGTGGCCACTAAATGGGTTTTAACACGGAGAAGAGGTAACAAAAACTTGTCTTTTTTCACTAGACCTTTTTTCTTGTTGGCATGTTTTCTTCTTCATCAGACAGACGACCTCAAGCCATTCTTGCCCAACTGTGAAATCAATTTTGAAATTATTTGCATCGAATTGTAGTTTGATGAGGTTAAAAAAATATTCGTGAAAATGGATGTTTGTGAAAGAAGAAGTTCAGGAGCTCTCTTTACCTTGCTGTCTTTAACGTGAATTAACTCACACTTTCACATACATTGTCAGTTGATTGAAGCTGGAAAAAAGGAAATGCATGTCACATGGAAAGAAGAGGTATCTGTCATTGATGTAGCAGTTTGGTCTATATTGTAGCTAGCAGCTGTGGAGAACAACCCTTTTGTCATGACTTTGTGACAAAATACTCCTTCAACCATGTATTTACTTACATCTGCATCTCCCAGTTGTGCTGACACTGCAAGCACTCGATCATATGGAATGCTAAGGCCATGTTCATGAAATATATTTACAAAGAGACTTGATCTAGTGTTGGTTTTTAACAGACACTCCTAAAATGACAAAAAATGGGATTTTACGGTCTTTTGAATGCCTGTGAGTTGCTGCTCCTTCTCTGTAGCATAGCAATTCTTTGTAAAAGTAAAGTCTTTGCAAGATGGTCTTAGATGCACCAAGGCATAATTTTGACTTTATAGCAGCACTCATGCCCAATCATGCACACAGATAAGTGGGGACGGTGGTCTAGTGGTAAGAGGCAGAAATCAGGATCGAAGGGTCCTAGGTTCGAATCACGCCCGGGCCGTCAGATTTTTCTGGGCAAAAAATTAATCCCACATGTGCCTCCCTCCACCCAGGTGTATAAATGGGTACCTGTGAATGTATATGCCAATGTGCTGTGACTGCAATTTGCGCCGAGTGTTAACGGCCGACTTACAACCTGATGATCGGGGCACAATATGTAAATAGGGAAGAGATGATATGTAAAGCACCTTTGAACGTATGTTCCATATGAAAAGAGTGCTATAAAAATGTGGTAAACAATAGGATAAGTGTTTGAGGGAATTGCAATTTCAACACACCCTTCATAAAATATTTCAGTAAATTCTGTCTTGTAGTCAATCATGTGTCCTCGCAAGATCTTGGCATCTTTGGCATGGATACATGTACTAGCTTGTAAATCGTTTGATGCTAGTGACAAGGCTGCACCAATATCCTTTTCGAAGAAAACGCGAGCAGACGGAACACAGCTGGATTATCACTACTTGTTTTTGTATCCACTGTCTAGTTTAGGAGCTAATCTAGGAGCTCTGAAAACACAAGTGCATATACTTCCCTTTCTTGAAACAAATTATCGTCATTCTAATTTTCAGAATAACTGTATTTCAGCACATGTGCACATCATTTCTTCCACTAGTCAAAAGCTTTCCATCTTTTAGGGTTTTAGCGCATTCATTTGACCTTTTATAAAGCTGCGTTGACATGGCTTATCGCATTTCAGATGTTTAATTTTTCATTCTCACATAAAAAGACTCACGACCTTTCAATGCTGCTTTTTCTATCGGTTTGAGAGATCTTACTATATACTGTTTTCTTCCTTGCCCACTCTTACTTAATATCACTGAGCAACGTTCTGGTGATTTATTGCATTTTCCGTCTCGATATATCTTCAAAACTGTCATCTTCATCTAATCTGATGGGATCTAAAATAATTTTGAAGTTTGTTTATGGCTTGAAAGAAGTGAATGTTTCTTGTGATCATGTACTTGCCATTTTTCTCCTTACTGCATAAATAGTGAGTTGGTGGAAATGTTTGATCTTCACCTTTCTTGTCTGTCTGACAAAGGAAAAATGTGTTCCAATAAGTTTGAGATTTGTGCAGTTTCAATAACTTGTTATATTTTTTCAATTATTTAAGGGAGAGGCATTGTCCTTTTACCACTTTAAACTATAGTATAATACAGTACATTCACATATGTGATACAATTAGGTTCTGGCAGAAACTGACTTCTCTTAACCTTACATGCTCATACATACAGTGCAATCAATCTGTACACCTTACGGATAACTAATGCACGTTATCCTTGGTTCGGCTCTCCCGCGCTGGCACATCCTGTCAATTCAGGTGCGGCTATCTTAGTAGTACTACATTTAACAAAACTACAGGTAAGTGTATATGGGGCTTATTAAATAGCACACTAAACTCAATTTAAGTGAATATTTAGCTGACACTCGACCTCAAATTGAGTATTACAGCAGTGATAACATCAGTGTGCCGTGGTTGTGCTTTGACAATCACCTCTTTCTCTCGTAAATGATACTTGGAGCTTCAAATAAGTTTAAATTTTATATATCTTGCTTTTCTGTTAAAGCAAATGTACTATTTGACTCCAAAATCATTCAGATGGATTACATAGTCAACTTTAATATTTATATTATATGTTTTAATCGGGATTTGCAGTCATCTTGCAAATGGCCGCCATTTTGAAAAAAATAGGTGGCTCAAGTTTTTTTTCAAACAACCATCATAAAGAGAGAAACATGCAAATTTCTCTGCTTGTACGACAGATTGAACATTTTTTTCGGAATATTGACTTAATCTGCTGGTCTAAACACAGAACCTAACTTTGAGTAAATATGAAGTCTTTATCAGTGATTTTAAAAGTAGTGAAGGCCGAAATCACAGAGACATTGCTGGTGTAGAAGAAGTTAAGGCAAAACTTGATTCGAAGACGGTCATTCAAAAACTACTCTTTATTTAAAGTAATGATAGGTAATCTGAAAGTTGTCACATTGCAAACAAACAGTCCAAAGCCTGTAGACCACAGAAAGTATCGAAAAAGTGGAGTCTTGCTAAAAACATGATAGTAAACCATTGGATTTAATTATTGTTACAATTCTTGTTGAATATTTCTGGAACCAAGGATGACGTCAGTTTTCTGAAAAAAGCCGATAACCGAGTTATAAAAGAATATTTTGTTAATGGGAATCTGAAAGCTTGCTTAATCAAATATGTCAAAACATATTATTCCAAAACAATAGTAAACAACTACATACAATATTTCAAACATTAGTTAGTTGCGTTTTATTTGTGTATATACTAGCGGGAAAAGGAAACTGTACATGGTTATAATATATCGTAACTTATGAGATATAAAAGAAATTGCAAACAAATTTTAAACAGGGATTTTTCTGACCTTTATTTGACACCAGCTCAATTGATATGGTTAATGCATTAGCGGCATCTTGGCTAGAAAAAAGTTTCCAGAGACGTTCTCTTAACAAAGTTCATCTCATCAAAACCATGTATTTCCATCATTGGAACCGATGCATGCTTGGCAACGACGCCTCATTGGTGCGACAAGTAGGCTAAAAATCATGGAGAAATTACAGATCAGGGCAGCATATTTCCATTCTTCTGGATCAAGAAGTCGGTGACGACCAGCGCGACATGCGTAGCTTGGGGAGGGGGGTTTCCTGATGCATAGTGGTGTTACGTTCTACACAAGGCCGTGAGGCCGTATGATTTCGTCACGATACATGATGTCTGTAAGTGTGCCGTCCACAACCACAAGAGCTGTTCTGCCACGGGACGAGATGCAAAACCAAACCATGTCACAACCTCCGTCGAATGGACGTCGTTGAAACGTTCACAACACGAAGATACATTCTAGAACGACCGTCGCCACTATCGAGATGAGACCTGGCTTGGAATTCACCAACCTGTTCTTAGTCTTGAGAATAAAGAATAGTCTCTAACACTTTGTGTTGGCTTCCAGCTTTTGCCAGAATGGTAGGTTCTGGGAGCCAGACTAAAGTGTTAGAGAATATTCTTTATTCTCAAGACTAAGAACGGGTTGGTGAATTCCAAGCCTGGACTCATTCGTGAAAAGATCACGTGCCAAGTCCTGCTGCATGAAGTGTATTTGTTATCTACATCAGGCAAAATGACGTTGCTGGAGAACAGTACGTATGGCTGGACGTCGTGGACATATGTCTTGGTCAAGCAATCGATTACGTTCTGTTGGGGAACTAATTCTGCTAAGGCCAGGAATATGTCTAGCCGTCAAATTAGCAGTTCTGAGTCGTTCACGAATATGAACGACTCGCACGTAAGTAACCTGACGATAAGTCGTTTAAGCATGGACGTCCTGACCTAGGCCGGTCTTTGGTTGTAACAAACTGTTGGTACCGTCTCCACAAAACATCTACAGTTTTTGGTTGCATATTAAATTTTCCGGCAACGTCAGTATGACGTGGACCAACTTCAGTCATGCCTATGGCGGGACATCTGTTAATTTCACTCAACCTGGGCGTATAAAAGATGTTTTTCAAAATAATGCTGGTTTTGTGTCTTACAGGTATCAACACAGGTTAGGCGACACACGTGTTTGGGATTTACTGCTGGTCGACAAAAAACGTGAGAACGAAGACGTTGGCCAGACAGAAAAACTACCCGTTCAGCTCATGCACTGACCAGCGTAAATAACAGAGGGGGATACACAACTTACCTGTGTAACGATTAAGCTTTAGTTCATTAAACTGAGCGATACATGCTCATTTTACACATGCACAGTTTCTTTTTCCGCTAGTATATATATCAGAGGAGTTATGACTGCATGGCCTGGTGAACACGTACTAGTCGAAAGCACTCGGGAAAACACAATTTTTGCTTTACTTTTAGCTAATTGCAGAAGAGGGTTTAAGTGTGAAACAATTTATTATTGTGGAGCAAGTTCTAATTTTAAATCATTGTTTGAATAAGTTTCTTTCTAAACCTTATACTCCGTTTTTCTTATTCTACGCATTGATTTATTTTGATCCAGTGTTTCAAAAAGAAGTTTATTGATATTTTTTTACATATACACTCTATCATATTTATGATATATAACTATTGATTAGTAGACCTGTGGATTATTAGAATCGTTCAGGGTATATAATGTAGGCAAAAGGACACATTCCATTCTTGATTATATTTTATATATATATGTATATGTATATCAGTTTTGAATAGAGAAGCGTAAGACGCTTTTAAGAATTGAGAGAGTTTTCACTAATTTGAAATATTCTACTGAAAATACATTTTCATAATGGTACCATTACATAATTTTCTTCTCAGGACACACACAACTCGCCGGTTAGATAGTTTTGTGTGTTAATTGTGTTTGTTCATTTCATTTCAGTTGTTCGCCTTCGTTTCGCTCACAGTATTACTTGCTTCAATCATGTCTTTCTGCATGGAATCTCACAACATGTTCCGAGAACCCAGAATTCCCGGTATCAACATTTCAACTCTGTCAGTCCGCGAGAAAGAGTTGTATACAAAGCCTATGCTTTTCCTGGACATCATTGAGTATATCTGTGTTAGTTTCTTCACCATAGAACTAATCTCTAGAATGCTATTTTGTCATAGCCTGAAAAGATTTGTCAAACAAGTGTTCAACTGGATTGACATATTTGTTGTGCTGTCCTGCTATTTGTGTATTGTTCTGTTGGCAGTGAATCCGGATATTCGTGGAGCGGTTGGATTTAGATTCTTAAGTGCATTACGATTGGTACGGATATTTAGAATTTTTAAGATGATCACCACACATGTGAGTGCTTTGAAAATTCTTGGACACACGATGAAAGCAAGTGCAAAAGAATTGTTGTTGCTAATTCTTGTGTTGATAATCGGAGTTTTGATATTTGCCTGTCTTATTTACTATGCCGAACAAGTGGACGAAGCTGAAGTCAATTCATTTTCAAACATTCCACGTGGATTCTGGTGGGCTGTAGTTACTATGACTACCTTAGGTAAATAAATATATTGTATTTGGTTAGAACATGTTTATCAACTTTCTTTACTTTCAGGGAATTGGGTATGATTATTTAAACGATAGTTTCTTAAAACATTGTCTTGATGGTGCACTTTGCTTTAGCAATAGTATCATTGCGTTTTAGTATTATATATGCATCAACATTATACAAAAAATAAGGAAAAGCGGGGAATTAATTGCACAGTTGACATTTGCATCCTAGAAAATCAGTCATACATAAAGAAACGTAGATGTATTGTTGTCTTATTAAATATAAAGTTAACGAATGTAGATTAGCTACAAAACAATGTTAGTAAGTCATAGATGTTAAATGAAGCTTATAATATAGTTGTAAAATTTCAAACCTTCTTTTGTTTAGAAATGATAATTATATCAATTTGTCGGTGTCCATTCTAGAGCAGTAAACATACGTGTATTGATTTCTTAAAATTTCCTACTAGATCGATCTAGTTTCTTTGGGAGACACATTCATTCGCGTACTGGTTAAAATAAAATGGTTTAAGGACTCAATACTGAATTTTGTCGAGACCTTTTTTCATGTTAATTAAAACCCTTACTTATGTATTAACTGATTATTTGAAAATTTTGAATAATTGAACTTTGTTTACTCATTATGATTTAAAAATGCTTAATCAATTTCTTATGGTAACTTGGCTATTAGAAATGTTTAAGCACATTGGCTACAATCAAATGTATGGGCGAAGCCGGCTTAGTTTATTGCGATCTTTACATTTCAGGTTATGGAGACCTTTATCCTCGGACAGCACTAGGTTACATAATCGGTACAATATGTGCAGTGTGTGGATTACTCATGTTGTCACTTCCGGTTCCGGTTATTGTCAGTAACTTCACTTTGTACTATTCCCATGCTCAAGCACGACAAAAGCTTCCCAAAAAATCAAAGAAGAGTGTTCTGTTGAGTGCAGCCAGTGCTCTCATCGATCCTGATGTAACGGATTTAAACACTATGGAGGATGTATCTTTCAAGAAGCAGGAAAGCGAAAACGAAAGTGGACAAAGCTTAGATCAAAGTGACGACTCAGCCATTGGTAGTTACGGTATACCTTATTACTAATAATGCCCTACTAACGATATTCTTAAGTGAAGACAACTGTAGAATCTTTAAAAAATGGATTTGTTGATTTCCTTTTTATTGTAATTGTTTGAAAAACATTAGAGTCAAGCATTTGATTAATCTTTTATCTCAGCACTCACCCTTTGAAAAATTTTAAGTTCTTGATTAGTTTTATATGTGTATCACATGATACAGATAAATGCTCTGAGAGCATTTTTGGTTGCATAACTATTATATTCCCCTTCATTTCAGTCTATCATTTGTCTACTTAACATAACATTGTGTTTCTTTGTTTATTTATGTGCTTTACGTCAATTTATGTCAGCTAGGGCTAATGGACGTCCCAGGAGGAGGGAAGCGCATACAGAGAACTCTTCTGTAGAGAACTCTGGATGTTTTACGTGCCCAGTGTCTAGCACTGGTACGCGTTGGGCTGAACCGCTGCCAATTACTATATCCTGACACCGAAAAACAATTCATTATGCTAACCCTAAATTCTGAGCGCAAGGAGAAAAGTCATAAATACCAATTTTAAAGTCTTTGAGTTGGCCCTGCGGCGGACACTCTTTAACTTGAGCTAACCGGGCTATACATATTTCATTTTTTAAATGATCATAGACTGAAGTGTCTAAAACTTTTTTATCTCCTTTAATGGTTAAGTTGTTTAATTAGTACTCACACACAAAGTGCTAAATTTGCACTATATGATTTTTATTTACTATTTTAATAAAGAAAGCATCAGAAGTATCGACACAAAAAGTAACTTAAAGCTTGGCAGACAGCAAGTTTACAAGAACAAATGATTTACAATATGCCTTCATGATTTTGCAATAGCTTTGTTACAAAAAGAAACCCAGAGTGAAGTTAAGAAATCTCCTCCAAATTAAGGCTTTTCAGCTACAATAGTAAGAATGAGAATAAAATATTTGCAGTAGTTCAGTTAAATATCATCTCATTCTGACAATCAGATTTTCCTGTCGTCAAGCAGTGTATACCCAAGAATTAACTTCGACATTATATTGTTCAACGTCGTCTTTAATTGAGTACGAATAGAAAAATGAGTAACACGGATTTCTTATAAAGATTCGAAGACGCTGAAAAACATCCTTTTTTATCGCCATTCAGAAGTGCAGCGACTATGGTTTCATGTTTTTCCTATGGGAAATTGTATTTTTTAGTTTTAGATAGAAATTTATTTCATCGAGTGGAAAGTAAAGGTAACATTTTCACGACGGGCGAAGCCAGAAGTGAAAATTTGGCATTTGCTTTCCACGAGATGAAATTACTATTTTCTGACACTGAAAGATACATCTATTCTATTACTTATATGCTTGTTAAGATGTTTAAAGGTAATTTAGTGGCAGGTCTGAACATAATTTGGCGCAAAAAGACGTCGAGCTTTCGACGTCATATTATGACGCCATTACTGTTTGCAACTCGGCGTCTTAACGCGTAGCACAGGGCTACCTTACGAAATGGATAATAGCAAACCGGATGAGTGAAATTATAACTTCGCCGGTAGATTATAAGAATATAATTCACTGAGAAATCCCTATAATTCACGGAAACCCATATAAGAAAATTGTTTTCATGTAACATATACTAGCGGAGAAAAGAAACTGTGCATGAGTATAATAGGCTATATCTTAGGAGATATGTAAGAATTCGCAAAACAAAAATTCAACAGGGTTTTATCAGTTCAGTTTACTCCAGAACAGCCGTCGCTGCTGTCGAAATGAAACCTGGACTCATCCGGGAAAAGAACACGTGCCAGGTCTTGCTGCAGGAACTTTATGTGTCGTCTGCATCAGGCAAAACGTGCTTTACGATGATTTTGCTGCAGAACAGGACATATGGTTGGACGGCGTGGACGTATGCCTCGTTCAACCAATCAATTACGTACCGTTCGGGGACTCATACCTATTAGGCTAGGAATACCTCTAGCGGCCAAAGAACCAATTCTGAGTCGTTCTCGGATGTAGGTATCCTGGCGTTTAGACGTTACGCGTGGACAGACCCAGGTCGATCTGTGGTGGTCACAAACTGTTGGTACCGTCTCCAGAAGGCGTGAGCATTCATTCGGTGCGCACCAAATTGTCTGACAACGGTGGTTCTACCCGGATGCACTCTGTGCCTGAAATAGTGAACAGAGGTCCCCCGGGGTCTTCATCCACCTGCAGTGAGCTGGAAGTTGCGATATGACTGAAATACTGTTAAAGCGACGTTAAATTGCAATAAACAAACAAAACAAACAAACAAGTCTCTCAGTGCAGAAAGGTGATATTCCCTATTTACTTATAGAGACATAGAGTAGTAATATTCAAGTTCAAAAAGTACCAAACAATTAATGTTTCAAAAGTATGAAAATGCCGAAAGGAAGAATTTTATCATTTCATCGGAGAGTTTTTGATTTTCCAAAACACTAAAAAATCACTGCCAGCCGAAATCATATGGATTCAAATTAACAAATTTAGTGGCGTCCTTGATGCTTGCATCAAAATATGTCATGTAATTTCTTATTGATGCATATATTTCACACCAATGCGTTCCTCCCAAGAATCGCACTCTCGGGTGTTTCTTATACAGTTGTTATACCTGTCAGAACCAATCTAGTACTTTGATGGATGAGTTACGAAACAAGGCCTTACTTGTGGTTTTTTGCCAATCTGGTTCTATTTCATTACGCCGGTAGACAGCATTGAAAGACATGTAGCAGACGTTCTTCTGTATGGTTCTAAGTAAAGAATACGATTCGCTTATGTACGTTCGTTTATCTCTATGACTGATACATGTATATGATTACTGGCATGAAAATGTGCACGTTTTCCCGTTTTTCCCATGCTTGCAATGCACAGTTAGTAAACAATACTTTTTAGTTCACAAAAGAAAGAAATTTCTTAATATCATTGAAATTTTTTATCTAAAAGAAATTTTAATTTGAAAATGCTTTACCATGAGGCCAAAATTTTTAACCGTTTTGACTACTTTAAGCATATATATTTATTCTAAATATGTATGCAATGCGATCGGGCTATTCGTATTAACAACTCATTATTAGATAAATAGAGGATCTTACATGAGTGTTAATTTGATATCATATTTATGAAACGAGTTGACTAAAGAACATATGACATGAGCCTTGGCGAGTGTCATATGATTTAAGTCAACGAGTTTCATAAATATGATATTAAATTAACACGAATATAAGATTCTATTTATCACATAAAGAGAAATTTTAAGAAAATTATACAGCTATACACACTATACAAAACGTCTGCTGTATATGTTTTTGCCGTAAAAAGCGGGATTAAGAACGCGACGTCATAACATCGCCCGGCCGAAAATGACGTCATATGCAACGTCAGGAGATGGTGCCTTGTTATTCAATTGAGCGCGTTTATCAGCCGGTTTCAAGTTATGTTTACGTAACTTGTTACATATGATATTTATATCACTGCTTTATGTCACTCCCAGAGGCCAGTTTATGTGATAAATATATTTCAATGTTGCTAGTGTACACTCATGATATTTCTGGAATTAAATGAACGCACGAAAAGAACAGGTATTTACGATCTAACTCAGCTGAGATGGAAATTAAACTGTGAAACATTTCAAAACCCCGAGAAGATAAATGAACAATGGGGTCTTTATTTCAAAATCCTCTACATAGATGAAACTAAACAACAGTTTGACATGAATTTACGTAATCAGGTTGTTTCAGATGTCGAAAATTTACCTCATTTTTGTCATTTTATTATATGGTCTTCATTAACGGCAAGGGTTGATCATCCTCATCTGCCATGGTACAGATCCAGCGGCAGAGTAAAGATAATGTTTGCGATATTGTCTCTGCTTCTTGCCCTGTATTGTTGCACGGTTAGCTCCCTGAACATTGACAACGTCAAGCATGTTTCGGCCCAATCTCCATTCTCCGGGTACGATCCTTGCGTCCTCGACATCTTC
>JAULCC010155013.1:3373-13396 GCA_032358795.1 Nuttallia obscurata
CTGACAGTTTTCGAACTTGTGCCCTCTGTTGTCAAAAACAATGCTGGTCGCATTCTTTTGTGTGACATGTGCTGTTACTTGTTTATAGTTACGCGACTAAACCTCGATCTAGCAAAGAATTTTAAAGAAAATAACCAGAATAAGAGAGTAAGATGTAAATGTAGGAATGTAAGATGTAAATGTATGAATGTAAGATGTAAATGTAGGAATGTAAGATGTAATTGTATGAATGTAAGATTTAAATGTAGGAATGTAAGATGTAAATGTAGGAATGTAAGATGTAAATGTATGAATGTAAGATTTAAATGTACCAATGTAAGATGTTATTGTATGAATGTAAGATGTAAATGTAGGAATGTAAGATATAAATGTACCAATGTAAGATGTTATTGTATGAATGTAAGATGTAAATGCACTAATATAAGATGTAAATGTAGGAATGTAAGATGTAAATCTACAAATGTAAGATGTAAATGTAGGAATGTAAGATGTAATTGTATGAATGTAAGATGTAAATGTACGAATGTAAGATATAATTGTAGGAATGTAAGATGTAAATGTACGAATGTAAGATATAAATGTACCAATGTAAGATGTAATTGAATGAATGTAAGATGTAAATATATGAAGGTAATGTGCAATTTTTGCATTAATAGCATTCCATAAAACACACCATAACCAGATCTTCATGTAATAATTTGTGTTCTAACTAAAATGAAATAGGCGTGACCTGCTATCATCAATTCCATTTTCAGACAGGCTTTCTAGGTTTAGTAGCCTGCTTAATTGTATACAACACTTGCATAATTCTGAACTAAAACATATTGTGCTTGAGTTCTGGCTTGTGTTAAAACTTATGTGTATACAGTAATACAAACACCTCTGATTTATGTGTACATGCAAAAAAAAATAAAAAATATTGCTGTTAATAGCATATAATTCTAGCATATAAATTAGCTTTTCCCCAAATTTCTTAGGAAATAAAAGTTGTATCTTATTTTATGGAGCACCATGTATATTCAATGCAATAACTTATAAAGAAGAACTGTAATGTACTAAAAGTTAACCTTTAACAAAATGCTCTGGTAGCAAGTTCTATTCTAACGTGGTGGAGCAGTGGTCCAGTGGTAATGCACAGGACTACTTATCCAGAGGTCGGGGGTTTAAATCCTGGGCCAGCTGGAAATTTCAGAGATGCTTTTCAGTGTCTCCCACTTACATGGAGGCTGAGAAAAACTCCCTGTGTTGCTTGAAGTGCCTGTATGAGTAGCCCAATAGCCCGCATTGACTTGTGACAAGACTTGTCAAAATGAGTACGAAAGAGCCGAAGCAATGAGCAAAGAACAACATGGATACGGTGAAACTGAGCTGAGGAAGCAGTCAAAGACGTGTAGTCGAGTACATTGGTCTGGCTCGAGTAAGAAAAAAGGCAATGAAAAGTTAGAGGAGGTGATTGTAGGTGAAATGCAAAAACAGGGCATGGATGGCAAAAAAGCAGGTAGAGAAAATGAGGAGGGAGAAAAAACAAATTTTATTCTAACATTATAATATGCGGTATTAAAACAAAGGGAATTTAACTTTAATAGTTCAAGTATTGTAATTAAACCAAGGGTAAACTGATATGAAAATAGAACAGGGGTTTTGTACATAGCCTCTTTATGCAGTTATAATCAAACAGAGTGGACTTTCTGCTTTAAAGGCCAAACTTTCCTTACCTGTGCAGGGAGATCTGTGGGAGGAGCTATTGTGAAATTCTTCCAATCTCTATACCTGTCTATCATGATAACTGGTGCTTATGATAGAATAATACTCTGTGAATGTTAACAACCCTCCGTTTGCAGTCGACAGAATAACAGAGCTTCAGATAAGCAAAGCGCTATAGGTTCTAAAACATACAAACCAATAAGCCACTCCCAGCCATGGTCAAATTCAAATTTTGATCTGATGTTTGGGTTTTTTTCTCAAAATCATAATTTCACTCATCTGACCTTACATCTAATTGTTAAATGGGCTAAGTTATATCTATTCTACATGCATGCAAGTATTTTTTACAAATTTTATGTATTGAAGGTGACCTTTGTAAAAAAAAGTGTTTCTGACTTATAACATGTTTGAAATTATTGAGAAATTGTCTATAGTGCCATCTTGTGGTACTTATAGTCCTGTTGCCCCTTTTAAGACAACACTATTTACCAATCATCAATTCCATTAGCATGCCAAAAATCAGAATACCTAATTTTATGTAAGAATGCATATATTCTGCTTACTACTTCCATGTCCATGTTGTTCGGGTTTGCTGGCACAAGTTCTCTTTGGTTGTAAGGCTGTCTGGTAGATCGATTGTGTCTGTTGGTATTCACTGCACTGTGGTTTGGAAGTCTATACTCATTCCTGAAGTTCACAGATTCAAACTCATCACCTGCGTACTCACTACCGTCTGTGTGATAATCTTCTTGTCTAAAATTTAAGTAAAGAAAAATTATTATGATCCCAACTTTTTCATTCATGCCTGATGTAATATGACCGGTTCCATTCTATATGTTTTATTTCTTGATTCCATACTCATCAAATTGCCTTAGTACCAGATTAAGACTTTAATAAGATCAAACAGATATAATTTGACTTTTTAACTGTTAGTTTTCTAAAGAAAATGTTGACATGAATTTAAATGGCCAGTTTTAGTGAAAAACAAAAGCTTTAGTACAGTGATTTACATATTGAGTTACAATTGATGTTATAATAAACTTAATACAAGAAGACAGAATAAGGTATAACAGCCTTTATTCAGTTTCAGATAATAATTTTGTGTGTGACATATACCTCTTTAGAATGCATTTTATACATTTCTTTTTTTCAGTTTATGACAAATCATCTTGTATTTTCATTTTGTTCTCAACAGCTGAATAAAGATTCAAGGTCACAGATGTGCTCATTTATTTTGAAAACATTATTAAAATGAAAACTGCTAAACATACAGTTTTGTTTAACCTGACTAAGGATTTTTACAAAATTTCAGGAATGTAACTGTAGAATCATTCTATGGTATGGAATTTTCAGACTTTCCATACTGTTTCATGCCTGACGATTTTCTACCTTACACAGAACATTTTTCTACATATATTTCTAATTCAAGTAAGTTAAAGATAAAGAGAGAGAGAGAGATATGTATTATGAAAAATAAACTACATAACTTTTTGAATAATAATTTTACTCTACAACACACATCTCTGGAATAAATTTGACTATTTTGTTGTTATTTTGAGTCTGTTTAAAGATTAACCAATCTACCAGTAATATGGATAGTCAGCTGTTCAGGTGTGTAAAAAAGGTTTTAGGATGAAGCGTTCCACTACCAAAGCATACCATTTCTGGTCAAAGCATAACACATATAAAATATATAGTAAAGTTTGGGATACTAATTCTGTGTTAATATTAATAACGTTATTAACTGATATAATTAGGAATATGCAACTTTGCCATTTCGATGTATTTTCAGTGTATGAAATAGTGTAATCAAAACCTAAAATAACCAGATTCGACCAGAAAATTTGCAGTGGTAATTTCTATAAACAAGCAATACATCTTCTAGGGATGGTGGTCTAGTGGTAGGATGAAGGATTCAGGATCCAAGGATTCTGGATTCGAATCCCACATAGGCGATCAGATTTTTCTGGGCAGAAAATTAATTCCACATGCCACCCAGATTTATAAATGGGTACCTGTGAAAGTGTAAGCCAATGTGCCGTGGCTGCAATCTGCTCCATGTGTTAATGTCCGACTTACAACCTGATGATCAGGACAAAATATGTAAAGCACCTTTGAACGTAGTCAAATATGAAAAGGGGGCTATATAAATGTGGTAAATGTTACTCTAATACTTAAGTTTCCTAATAGAAAATAAACTCTAATGAAGATCTTAACCCTTTGCCTGCTAATCATGGACATTGTCTGCGCTGCACATTAATGTTCCTCACTGCTGGTAATGGACAGCGTCCGTTTTGTGGGGTTTCCCTATATACCAGCCTGGATTTTGTATTTACTACACCAATCTTGTTCACTGTAAGAATTTTTCCATTCATAAATATTTATTATGTGGGTATGATGTTTAGTTTATCTAAAATTATCATCCAATGGAATGAAATACTCACTCGGAAGCTTAGATATTGATAGACTGCGGGGAAAAGAAAATGGTGAATCGCTGACTGTATAACCTTGATGATTTAAATCAGTTGTTGACAGATATTGAAAGTTTTTAAAAAATCAAACATTTATGAGGATATATTAGTTGAAGAAGTTTTGTTGATGCTGTTGCTGACAGAGAAGTAAATACTGTGCAATCAGAGAGATATTGAGACATGCTGATTGAAAAACAAAATGGAAAGGGTAAAAAAGATATGCCGACTATAATGATGCTGTTTGATGTAGGTTCTGGACTTACATGTAAGATTCCAAAATGAGTTTTATACCATCCTGTTGCTAATTTATTTTCCTACAACGTTTTCAATTACACTAATTACTTTATCTCAACAGTTAGTCTGATATAACAGTCAGAATAAGGTCAGCATTATAGAAAATCTTTAGACACCCAAAACCCATTAGTTTGGTAGCAGTGGAGTGACTGAAACACCATTGATTTACATGACAGGGTTAATTATTAGTTAGTAGTGCTGAACTTAAGCAATGGTAACTGACAAAAAAATATCAAATAATCAGATCAGAGTCTAAACTGTGGATGGTAGCTGACTATAAATAATATAGATAGGATTCCCTATATATTCTTTATATTGTACGCTTCTTTTACGAAAGTGGTACGCTTGGTCCCTGTACACTTCTAAAGGTAATGGTCTATAAATCTGTAAAAACACATTTGATTGAACAAATTAATAATATAATTAATCAGTATATCCTGCTACCTATGTTCATCATAATATTTTTCACATAATGCGTGATCTTCAACTGGTTGCGAATCAACAAGCTGCGAAACTAGAAATGTAGCGAAACGGCAGGTGGCGAAATATCCATAAATCAACCACTGATCACCACTTCACAACTTACGTTTCGGATTCAATTTGTTTTAGCCTGGATTAATTCTTTTTTTTTTGCGACAGTTGCCTTTGAAAATCATTTAGTTATGCATAAAAACCAAAATGAAACTACAACAGACCAAAGCCGAAACCGTTGGAAATTGTACATAATATAGTTCAACAACACATAAAACAATATTAGTATGGTAAAAAAAATACGAAATTCCAAAAGCAAATACAAGTCAAACACAAAGCAACTGCAAATACAGAATTTACCTGTACAAACAGTTCTACGTTTCGTGTAAGTTCTAAGAAATACTCTGTTCATATGGCAATTATGTCAACAATAAACAGGAAGCAGGTGCGCTTGTTATTTGGGTGAGATAAAACCCGGACTGTTATTTAAGCTAGCACCATGCAAACGTGTTGGTTCGTTTTCGATGTACCAAATTTTTGCCAATCATATGGATTAAACCGAAATAACATATGTAAACTGTCTTTGATAGGCATGTAAACAATATTTTACTCTCTTAAAAAGACTAGCCTTCGAGCTTCACAAGATATTTGAAAAATTTAATTCGCTAATAACAAAAAAAACATGCACGTACAACAGGATTATTCTGTTCGTGTGCACCAAACACCGTTGATAACATGATACATATACAAATATAGTATAAATAAAACATTAGAATGTTTATTCGTAATATGAAACGTGTTCATATTAATACTATTCTTTTTTATATTCTTATAAGTTTTTAAATTCTATAAATGAATCTCACGGTACTTTTTAAAAGGATTTGTCTACGGTTTAAGTAAAAGGCAACCCTAAAAACAAATAGGTCTCTTATCAAAGATATCTTAAAATCATTCACAAAAATGGAAGAAGTTTGAAAATTGGAATTCAAATAAGCAAGCACGGAATTATACAATTGATATATTGTATTTATTATTTATATTCCTACAACAGGCAGTCGGTGAGTTTCTATCAGTTAAAGAAAAGGTGTTCAACATTTACACCACTATTTGCCTATACTAACTATTCCGATGGTATTTTGTCTCTCGTGCAGATCGTGATCAACTCATTTTGAATATTTACAGCTAGGTGCATTGAGATCGTTATCATTGAAATTGGAGTGAAACGCTTATTAAAAGTCGTGTAACAACCAGTGGTGTGATATTGACAAATGGTCTCATCAGTTTGGTTTTTCATTTATATAGTGTTTTCACATAGGTTTGAAATTAATTTATATCTGTGGTTTAAGTTATTGGGTGAGCACTGTTATATTTATGTACAGTATTTACAAAAAGTAAGCCCAATATGAATATCAAACTATCATACTGAAATAAACAAATAAGTTTATTTTTTTCATAAAAAAAGTCTGAAATAATGTTCAAACAAGTAAGTTTATTTCAATTTCTATTGTATAAAAATGTAAACAGAGTGTCAGGGTATGGCATTGTTACCTCACCCATAATGTCAAGATTCTCCAGGGCAATATCTTCACATTTATGGCATTAGTTCACACCTCCCTCCCTAAGAATGTCCTCCCCTCACCCATCCAACTGGAGAGATCATGTGTACCTTAATTGGTTTTTAGACGCATTAGATTAGAAATAGGGTGAGTTTCAATATGACAGGGGAGTATATCAGTCAATAGAGTATTTGTCTTGTCAGCTAAGCGAGTAAGGGTCCCCGAGTCAGGCTGCACAATTGATTTAAGTATGGCTATTGTCTGACATTATTTGTTAAGTCATATGCAGCATAACATACATCCAAGCAGGAAGTGTATTAGAACATCATCAATGTTTAAATCACTATATATCTGGTTTTGGCAACCAAATCTGACAAATATTTGGATTAAAGTATAAAAGGATTTTATGAACACATATTTTCATTTTTGGTAATGATAAAACATTAATTATTTAAGTTCTGTGGGACATAAAATACACATTTGAACGCATGTGACCAATCGATGCAATTACCAATCTGTAATAGTTTGGATACAAGCGGACAATATGTGTTGAAGCAGAATTTATGCAAATGAGGTTCCACTTTTTTTATAATTTTGAAAGTCTTACAGTTTCTTTAATTTTAGTCAGACTTTAATAATTATTTCACTGTTGTTATTCCTTTCGCAAAATCTTAATTTCAAAATTCATTCAAATGTTGGGTTGCCCTTTCCTTTAACATCAAAGTTCTATAAATACTATTTGTTTCCCCATTGATACAATACAAAACAAAAATTAATAGAGAAATTCAAAATGTAAATTGACTTCCGGGGTGGCATAAGCAGTGACATAAAAATCATATGTAAATAAATAATAATAAATTATTCCAATTTTAGTTACTATATAATAATAGTTAATATTTTTACTTGAAAAGGGCATTAAAGCTTAAACGTTGTGTAAAATTAGAGATATTTATTATTATTTGTTGACATCATCAATCCCTTTGGATTTTATACCTACATATATAACTAGTTACATAAATATAACTTGAAACCGGTTGATAAACACGCTCAGTTTCCAAACGAGGTACCATCTGCTGACGTTGGATATGGCGTCATTGTCGTCAGGGCATTGTTATGACATCGCGTTCTATAATTCCCGCTTTGAAAGACAAAAACACATACGGGGGACATTTTGTGTGTATAGTGTGTATAGTTGCGTAATATTCGTAAAAATCCCTTTATATGATAAATAGAATCTTGCATTCGTGTTTATTCAATTATATCATTTTTATGAAACTCGTTTGCTAAAATCATATGACACTCGCCAATTAAGGCTCGTGTCATATGTTTTTTGTCAACTCGTTTCATAAATATGATATTGAATAAACACTCATGTAAGATCCTCTATACAGATATAATCTAAACGAGTAAGTTAAGTTATCTATCAGCTAGGGTATGCATATTTATATAACGAACCTTTGCAAAAGCCGATGAAGCTTGAAGCCGAAAAGATCCCACGGCACACAGTAATCTCCCGGAGGCTGAACACGATTAAAGGGAGGTAATTCTGTCTGTATAGAATTTATTACTGTATTTGCATTTATCGAACTTCCATCAGTATGCAATGCAAAATTGCTCTGATCATTGCCAACCTTTAATGGTTTTCCTCTGTCTGACTTCATTTTTTCTGAAGCGCTGTTTCTAGACACTGACGATTCAAGACTATATAAGTGTGTTTCTGTTGGCATAAAAACCTCGTCTTCGATGTCGCCTTCAACGAAATTATTAACGTTTCTTGGACTTTTCCCTAACGTCAGTGATGAGTAGAAAGGTTTCTGTAAAATTCTGTTACAATAGCCTTCAATCGGAATTTTAGGGAATTTTGATAAAGATGACGTCGTCATTTCTATACTGGTTCTTCTACTACTAGGTTCAGTATCCATTCCTTTATTATATTCTTCTTTTGCTTCTGCTTGAGCCAGTCTCTTTGAACTTTTTCGTTTTTGAATCCGCCTTGCTCTGTACGTGTCTCCCGATAGCTTGCAAAGTGGTGACTTTTCTCTTAGCTGTCTCATAATATCATCATACTCTTCCGAATTGCTCTTTTCATCCTCTGTTTTATAAACCAGTCCCTCTATTTGTTCACATATATCAGTATCTGTACATACACTAACACCCGACTCGATGTCGCTACCGCTATCGTCATCAATGTCATCATCATTGCAATATACTGCTTTAGAATCGAAAGACTCGGTGTCACTCACTTCAATGTCTATTGCAGATGATTCACTGACTACTTCGTAACTTTCATTTTTTGTTAAAATTGGTGCAATCTTAGTTTCAACTCTGGTTTTGTTGTTTTTTGAAAACACATTTTCTCTTCTTGCAGCAGTTTGCATATCAACATTTTTATACAGCGTCTTTACGTTTTCCGGTATCACATCGGGAGATGGAAGAGAGGTATTGTCTTCCAAATATTTGCTTTCTTGACTTAAACCATTCCTGACCGAAAACTGCCTTTTTGTTTGCACTGGTTTCGTAACATCAGGCGTGTATTTTCGGTTTTTGTTTCTCCTTTCTGTATCATGTACGTTGGCCCGTATTTTAATGGTAGAAGTCTGAGCTAAGTTTAGGTCATCGTCGAAGATTCCGTCATTTTGTGGTTTTCCTACATTTGTCTCTTGTAAGCCGGAGGACAGCAAACTTTTTCTTTTTAGATTTGCAGAGTAAACAACAGAGAGGCCTCTATGCAATGATGTGCTGTTGTTGGATGGAGTTTGATCACTCAATAAGTCAGTCAGTCTTGTAGCATCGTGAATATCATGAATTATATTTTTATTAGAGTTGTTTTTCGTAGACCCTCTGGAAACTACTTTTCCATTTTCTACGTCGATCATGAGGTCAAAGTCATCCAAAGTTGGTTTACGCTGAAAGGGTAAACACATTAAATAAGCAGACAATGAACGATTTATATATATAGGATCCTACACGAGTTGTCTGTTCGTATAAACATTTTATTAAACGACTTCAGGAAAACGTTATTAAGCGAGCCTCTGGCGAGCTTAATGACGTTTTCATAAACAAGTTTAATAAAAGTTTATACGGACAGAAAAAGAGTGTAGGCTTCTTTTTATCACATTACAATAAAACAAGAGGAGATCGAACTTTCCCGATTTCATTTACTTTCAGCTAATTTTAAAAAGGTGGCATACTGACCAAATACAACACAAGTTGTAACCCAGAACCAAAAAAGTAGTTCAAATAACCCTCCGATTTAAGCAACTTTACGTTAAATATTTTTCCGAAACTATACGACATTCATTTGAATCATGAAACGATGACCAATTCAACTTTGCCTGAGTAATTTAAACCGTCAAGATTGATTTCTCAGCCAATTATGTAAACACGTGGATGAACACGGAGCAAGTGAATCGGTTATCTTATACTAACCTAGGTGCGTATAAGAAATTACTTACTCGTTATACTAAAACCGTGCAGAATATGCCATGCCGTAAATATCATATGACACGGTCAAAAAGTGGTATGTA
>JAULCC010155235.1:1965-13395 GCA_032358795.1 Nuttallia obscurata
GTTCAGTCAGTTATTCTGACAGCAATGTTCAGTCAGTTATTCTGACAGCAATGTTCAGTCAGTTATTCTGACAGCAACGTTCAGTCAGTTATTCTGACAGCAATGTTCCACAGTAGCAGCTGAAGGAACTGGTCAGTGACAATTTCTATTCATTAATGCCCATACTTGCATCTCAATGTTTGGTCCTATTTCTTAGATACACTCTGGAATGTACACAACCAATCACAACAATAATACCCCAAGTATTTACAAGACTAGATTAATTATTGATTAAGTTGGGTTTTACGGCACTGCAACACTGTATAGGTCATATGGCGCCATTCAGGAAAAAACTTGTTGGATCCACATCTCATTTATGTCGAGATAAAAATATGGTGTATGTATCCAACAACTTAATAAAAGCTGGAGAATCAGAGATGCAGAAACTACAGATTCACATTCAAACATTGGCATGCCTCAGACCTACATAGGGCATTTACAAGACTAATTTCAAAGTTATCTAATGAAATTCTCTACCTACTGGCATACATCAAAGTATCTTTGTTTTCCAGATTTTATTAAAATACATGGTGACCTTTAAGAAATTTTGTTGAGTGCATATCATATTCAATTGTGGAATGGGTTGTACAAAGTATCCCATGCACTTGCTGCATATCCCAATTGCTAATACTATGGCAATAAAAAGTACTAAACATATTGACCAGCTATAAGTTGAAAATGAGTACTTGACAGCAATCGAGCACCTGAACAGGGAAGTAACACATGTATCAACAATGGCCTCAGGCAAATATATAGTCATTAAAATGTCTTATGAATCATGATACCATCATGATCTGTCTAGCCTAAACTTTGGAGCACCCACTGACCCAACAACATACAACAAATTTACACTAGAGAAAAATGATTTTCAATGCCCAATTAATGTTAGTGTGTGTGACAAGCAAACATATGATTCCATTCAACTAACAGATAAATTTACCATTTCTTAAATATGATCGTATCTTAAAAATGATACTAAGAACTATAGTAAATTGGAAAGTGAATGTTATTTTGCATGACATTAGAGGAAGGTGTAACAGACAATGTAAAAACAAAACACATTCAATAACTGGTCCCAATTCACTATTAATCTAATCATTTCTGCTAGTTGTTACATAAATTTTAAAATAAAATAAAAATAGTTTATTCAAGTTTATCCCAAAATGTTTGTAAAATTAATTCTCTATCTACTACAGGTTCAGTTCCACTGTTCCACATTTTACATGTTTAATAACCAATAGGGAGTTTACTTAAAGACAGGTGTTATGGTCAATTGCCACTTCAGAGAAACATCATATCAGATAAACACTGAAGTACACCACAATTTCGATTTGAATAAATCAATATTTTGGAAAAAAGAAAACAAAACATCTGTGGAAACCTTTATCATGCAAGAATCAAGGAAGAAGTTTACATGTTTGACAACCCAGGAATTCCCTACAGATGTTTCTGTCCTATGACATGTTAAAAACACAGGACAGTAATTACTGGTCCATTAAATATTCATTCAGATGACAGGCAATCAATACAAAACATACTGAAGTGTAGTATATGAAAGCTTTACAGAATAAGACCCTTTGTCGGTAAGGATCACTACGTATGTCAATGAAGTCTAAAAATAAAACATGTTATGTCATTTCAGAGAGTGACTATAAATTTTCATCAAACAAACAACTCCAACTAAAGCACTTTTGAATCTTGTAGAGAAAACAAAGAAGTGATAAAAAGGAATGGATTATCTCCCTTTATCTAATTAGAAGTGAATTCATAGCGAAGATCACAAAATTAATACATAAACAGTCTTATAATCAAACTAGGCATATTTTACTCATATTTGATATGTATCAAGTTCTGTATTGGCAGGGTGAGTACCTAAATGGCTAGTCACATCTTAGAAGATGTTTACATACATACTGATGGACAGACAGAAAGTTAGTACCCACATAAAGGACTTATTACTTGTTATGCAACCACCTACATAAGAATAACTGAACGAAATATT
The DNA here is from genome assembly GCA_032358795.1 of Nuttallia obscurata. Classification (NCBI taxonomy): domain Eukaryota; kingdom Metazoa; phylum Mollusca; class Bivalvia; order Cardiida; family Psammobiidae; genus Nuttallia; species Nuttallia obscurata. The sequence continues at coordinate 4,007 of JAULCC010155235.1, forward strand.
TCTTTAACAATTACAGACAGAACAACAGTAGACTCAGTATGGTTTTGAACAGAGAGACAGGCAAATGTCAGGATTTCAAGGGTCCACCTGAAGGTCACAGGGTACCAATTACCATAATGATACGTATGACAGGTCATGTGACTCATATCATCATGGTGATAAGAACATCTTATGCCATGTGGCTCATATCACCATGGTGATGATTATGACATATGGCATGTGCCTCATATGTAACAGCGAAGCTTTAGCACAATAACATTTGCTCCAGACTGTGCCATACCATAAAATGGGGGGACATGGTGTCGAGATAATTTGACCAGATTTGCCCAAAAGGCTAGAATTATATATTGGTAGGTCTAATTTTGGCCGTTTACCATTGAAGTAGCGAAAATTCAAGTATCTACTTTATTTAAATTATCCATGTAACCACCCATATGCCGTGCCCATAATTCGGATGAATTTAATTTTTGGATCAAGTAGAAATATACCGAAATATAATCAAAATTTGCTGCAGTGTATCTGTCATATTCCTGATTCCATTAAAAAAGTCTCTATTTGATAAAGTCAATCAAATTTATGCCTTGAGTAAATAAATTCGTACCCACACTTGAATGAAACTTACTCAGGGGAAATTGGTTCTAGCATGGAATAGTACCTATATTTTGGACAGATCTTATTTTGGATATGAAACGGTATAGTTATAGAACAAATGTCTGCATTAAATGCATATTTAGTGGAACATAATTTCATTGGAGCATGACATAAATTTAAGAAATATCCACAACACTTGTAAAATGGCTTGGGTAAATGACTGCTTTGTGTATAACACCTGTGGACAAGAGCAAGCACACTAACAATACAACACACAATCATCAAACCAATTAGCCTTCTCTCAGGTTATTACCTAAAAACATGCTATATGTGTGGTGAATGTAACAGTGTGAAAACGACTTTTTGTTTCACTTTATTGGTGCCTTCAATTTTTGCCACTAGAATCTAATCATGTTATAAGTTTTCTCTAATCCGGTAAAAGAATTAATAATCAATGAATCAATGAATATCAGGAATGTGTAGTCACTAGTTTGAAGTATGTGTATCCCAGCACTATTTTCAGTTGTTAATTCATCATTATGGCTATAGAAAGAATGGAGAACATTTCTTTTAACCCTTAGCCTGCTAAGCACGACTGTGATAGAAAAGTAACTTGGCGTCTAACCGGATCCAAGCTGTTTGACACTTGGCCAATTGTTTCTTCAAACATTGTGTGAATCGACAATATTTTATAAGGCTTAGGGTTAAATAACCACATTTTGTGAGAGATACAGCACCATCACAGAAACATGTACCTAGTACATCTGCCATACCACTTAACAACTTCTTCTAAACTTCAGCAATGACTGAAAGTCACATTAATACAGCCAATTTGGTATGTATATATATCACAATTGTTTTGCTTTTGCATATCAATATATTGAGCCGACAGATATATACATATATGTATTATGTATGTATATATATATTTTACTGCCTTCAAATCTACTGGTATGTTTGAACAACAGTTTTCCCCTTTCACACCAATTTCATAACAAATGTTCAATTAATTTTGATACCACAGTCTTTGTTTTCAATGCTCTAGAGTCAAGTCAACATGGAAAATATCAGGCAAGAAAACCAGTGTCCCAAATCTTGATTGTGGTTTGCACTTAAAACTAAGAAGCTGACTGATAGTAGATATACAACTTATGAAAGATTAGCGTGAACTAAATTTTAGTGTGCATTATTTTGAATTGATCCGGAATTATATTTTGAGATGGCCAACTAAGATTGAAAGAAATTCTTATTACTGTTTTCATACTGATATGATTAAGTCATAACAAAATATTCAGTGACATTGCAAGCTAAAGCAACTCATAGTGGTCCACTGTAAACAACAGTTACCGGTACATCAAAATTCACACCCTGTTCGCTAATAAATACCTTTATACAATTTTGAACAATTTTGTAATATAAATAACAATAATGGTGAAAATGTCATGGCTAAATTTACCAAGGATATAAATATACATAAGTTCACTCACATCAAATATAACTGTTTTGTAAAACTTAATTTACAGTGTAATAATGACCTATCATATTCATTGTTGATAACGTAGATTATGTGTCAATAAAACCTTAGCAACAAAGGTAAGGAAGAAAATAGAAAATAAATTTCCTCTTTATAAATTCAATTAGCTTTTGTTTAAATGTTGAGAATTAATTTAATCTACAGTTAGTTAAGCATCTCTGAACATTTCAACACATTTGAAGGGTCTTAATGAAATATCAAATTCACTACTGACAATTTTTGTATTGAAGTATTGCATTCAAAGATCCCACTATTGCAATTAAATGTGTTGAAATATCTCATTCAATGATCCCACTACTGGGATTTGATGTATTGAAAAGATCCTACTGGTGGGATAAAATGTGTTTAAATAACTCATTCAGTTACCCCACCACTGGGATATGATAAATTGAAAAGATTCTACAACTAGGATTTAATGTGTTGGAATAACTCATTCAATGATCCAACCACTGGAATCTAATGTGCTGAAATATCTCATTCAATGATCCCACCACTGGGATTTGATATATTGAAAAGATCCTACCGGTGGGATATAATGTGTTTAAATAACTCATTCAGTTACCCCACCACTGGGATATGATAAATTGAAAAGATTCTACCACTGGGATTTAATGTATTGAAATAACTCATTCAATGATCCAACCACTGGAATTTGGTATATTGAAAAGATCCCACCACTGGGATCTAAAGTGTTGAAATAACTCATTCAGTTATCCCACCACTGGGATTTAATGTATTGAAATATCTCATTCAGTTATACCATCACTGGGATTTGATATATTGAAAAGATTCTACCACTGGGATTTAATGTTTTGAAACATCTCACTCAATGATCCAACCACAGGGATTTCCAGAGGATTCTCTATCTATACATTGTTTTATAATAGCTGGGATGAAACAAGACAACAGAGAGGAAGCTGCATGGATAGCTACCAGAATGATCAGAAAAATACATTTTGAGAGACACTTTTTCCATAATACAGTTGAGTAAAATGTGGACATGTACAACATTCAGAAACTGTTAGCAATATAAACTAGCATTTAGCTCTGTCTTCACCCTGACACAGTAACTCCCAAATAATATGTTAACTGATAGGGTATTAAGTAAAACTGCTCTATCAATGCCAATGCAAAATTACTTCTACCCTATGAACAACACCATTATGACTTCTTGTGACATCTAAACTTTGTTCTTTACTAAAACTAGTGTCGAGAAATGAAAATGAAATCAATAAATATGTGAAATGTATCAAAAGGGCTTTGAGTATATCCTACTTAATGAGCAAATATTGTTCATTGTGGGGTAAGAAATACACCCAGATCACTTTCATGACAACACACGAATTACTACTGTATGGCCATTAAGTTTGCCAAACCAGGCAAGACTTGGGCCTGCAGTGGGCCATTATCTACTTTCTCCCCGTCTACCATTACTACCCCTTCCTTTCCCTCAGGTTGAAGACGAAATGCCAGCACTTTGATCAGTTCATAATACGGGGAGGGGTAATCCACATGGGCTCCTTTCTCTAACATTGACATAAGCTGAAACAGTTCACTCTTTTGAATGCCAGATCGAATTAAACAAAGGTGTATGATGCCATCACTGAACTTTGCATCCGGGGCCATAATGACATCACTTCCAAGGTGGGTCTGGTACGTGGCACACACTGTGATAAACTCATCGTCAATGGTGACCCAGTCTGATGGCACAGGTTCATCGAGAAGTGGTAAAAGATTGGATGGGGCTGGTTGTCCTGGTAACTTGGTCATCATATGTACTTCCTGTAGGCTGCCCATGCTATCGCTTTTACAATGAGTATAAGACGGAGCTCTTTCTCCTCTGGAATTCTCTGCAGGAAGTGAAAACTCCACTGACCCATTGCTCATTGAGCTGGGTCTTTCACTTGAGCTGTCCTCAACCTGGAAATCAGTTAATTCTTCTTCACTTTCTTCTGTGTTGTCTTCTGAAATCCCAGACCTGGTACGAAATAACTTATTTGGTACAGACTTTGATCGAGACCTCTCATCAAACCCGTTCGCAGAATGTGCCATATCATCCAGACTTTTCAAGGATATTCTGCGGGGTTTGATGGAAATGTTTGCAGACTTAGAGTTGTTGTTATTGGAAGATTTTGGAATGTATTCTGTGACTGGAAGGAAGGACAGCTTTGCTTTATATTTTCGTAGAGCTGAAAATAAAAAAAGTAGGCCATAATGGTCCTGTAATCGCTCACCTGAAAGTTACTAAATACAAAATAAGTAACCCCTAGGGATACCATTTTATTAATCCTTAATTGAAAACCTGCATATGCTCTAGCCTGTATGATTTCAGATATGAAGATGTTTTTAAGTTTGCCCAATGTAAGTATATGTCAAATAAGATACCTGTGGGATGGGTAAAATTCTGACCCCAGGATACCTGTGGGGTGGGTAAAAATCTGACTCTGGGGTCAACATTTGAACAAATTTGGTAGAGAACCTACATGATGAGACATGGAAAATATCTTAGTATAGTTTTAGAGAATAAGATTTTTTAAGCGTTCACTATACAAATCTATGTTAAACAAGACCCCGGTGCCTTACCTGACCCCAGGATCACAATTTGAGCAAACTTGGTAAAGAACCTATATGTGGTTTACACACAATAAATCTAAGCCCTAGTCTGTATTGATTAAGTAAAGATGTTTAAGCTTTCACCATATAAGGACATATTTATGTAAGTTAAGACGCCCTTGAGGCAACATGACGCGAGCCATGTCATTGACTATAAACGATATGATATTCAAAAACGCTCCCATCATATTGTTTTAGTCAACTTGTTTACTAAAAATGATAATAAATAAACATGAATGTAAGTTTCTATTTATCACATCAAATAGAAAACTGTGTCAAATGAATACACAAACATAATCAATGCTTACATCCTTCTTCTATAGGATTGTTAATTACAACTTTGTGTATGGTTTTCTATTTAAGTGTTTTTTTTCTCCTTTTTAGCTTGTTTTGTTCTGGAACAAAACCATTGAATAAATTTGTGAGACGTCAATAACATCATGTTTTCAAAGAAAAGCTGACTGATGAATGGGTATGGAAGAACATTTAAACAGATGAAAATCATCACAAAAGCTCATTTTTGACCACTTCAGGGTCAATTATGTGAGCTAAAAGATAAAAACAATGACATCATTATATACATATTCTACTTCATATTTTGGAAATCCCACACCAAAAAGGGACATTTTATGGTTATGACTTGTATGGAGGGTCAATTACCTAAGATCCTACGTATGGCTTGTAGCGTAAAGCGAGCTTCACCAATGGCTCTGTACTTTTCACTCTCGTAATCAATGTCTGCCAGAAGACCCCAGCTGACAGACAGAAAGGAATAAACCCTCCTGTTGAGCTGTTCCACTAGCACCAGGTCCATTGGCACAATTCTATGTTTGATGAGGATAAATGTGGAATGTAGAACTATATCTGTATCTATGGCTTCGCTGAAAATAAATACAATCACATTACTGTAATGTTTTTACTACCATTCGGCGCCAATGACCCACTGATGTATGACAAGGGCCAATTCATTAATCTAATCAAGCCAGAGTTTTATAATGGGACAAATCCTCTACAGAGATTGAACAATTTAATTTTATACTTTCGATAGAACCCCAGTGGATCTTTCAAATTGCAATCTGTGAAAATTAGTATATCTATTTATATATCTAAGCTCAAGTATGTTGAAAACATTTGGCCTGGAAAAGCATTTTCGAGTCATTTTCCTGGTTAGAACCAGTACTTGGTGTCAAATGCAGGTCAGGAGAAAGGTTCCATTTGGGTCTTGAACCCAAAACTTTCTGAGCTCAAGGCAGACACCACATCTACTACACAACTGCCCCCTTTTAGAAAATTGAGTTCTGCAGTCAGATTAAAAACTATGTGCATCCCAGCTTAGCATGGTAAATTTTTCAGCTGTAATAGGCAGAAGTTAACTTGAGATTAACCCCTTCACTGCCTTACCCCGAGTTTTAAGTCATACACAAACAGCTTGGATCCAGATGAGACACTGAGTAACTTGGCATCTCATCTGGATCCAAGCTGTTTGATACTCAGCCAATTGATTTTCCAAAAAATTTGTGAATCTGTGAAGTTAAAAACTGAGGCAGATGAAATATTGTGCATGCATGGTATTGCTTCCTGCTTAATTTAACTTACTTATTTAAGCTTGATTATGTTGAAAGCCTACGGCTTGAAGAAAAGCTTTTGATTCTGGTTAGAACCAGTACTCCATTGATGGACATTTTTAGTGTTCATGGGAATTTTGTTTTAAAATCATTCCTAAATTTAACTCTTAGCCTGATAAAATATGCAAACATTATGGATCATGATGAGACGACAGTTTAAGCAGACATTTTTTCAGCAGGCTAAGGGATAACTCTCATTAAAGTATCTTAACTTATGAATTGAATGTCCATTGGAATTTTTGCTCCCTAAAAACATATCTAAGTTTAATTATAGTAGTAGCAAAATAAAAGTGCACACTTTGCAGAAAGTTTGGAAAGTGACAGCACATCAGATTATTATATCATTTTGTAGACATAATATTATAAAAAGTAAATGAATTAGACTCACCCAGCTGAATAGTTAATTGAGCAACTGAGGGCGTTCCCAGAACCCCCAGGTATACAACCCACTGGCATCTTCATGGCATCTTGCCAGTCATCACGCATCATCAATCCATTGATTACCTAATCACAACAAACAACAATTACAGAATTTACGTAGGTTTTTTTAAAAAAAATAAATAACTATCACTGTTTCTGACCGATCCCATTTATAATTTTGAAGACTGGTTTGAATATTGAACTGAAATATATAGTGACATTAGTCTGACAAAAAATATACATATTTTTTGTGATCACACAACTAAGTGAAATACCAAAATATTATGGAAATACCTTAAAATAGACACCCCCATCAATCTATAAAGAAATACCTCATCTTTTGTGTTTTTCTAACATATTTCATGAATAATAAATATTAAAAGTCTTGTGTTCTTTTCCTGTTATTGACATCATATTGGCCAGATTGCATAATTACTATGGATCCTTTATAGCAAGCAATTGACATTGGGTAAAAACTTACGATCAAGACTTTTTCCTCTTTATTTATTATTAACTCTTCATAAAAACGTGTTACCAATTGGTAAAAGTCTCTTTTTTTGTTACAGAGAATGGGTATTCCTATTTCTTAGGGATATTCCTACGTCCTGTTCTGTGTTCTGCTGAAATTGCCTATGTAGAATATTTTCAGGGAATAAGATTATGGAAGCTGCTCTCAAGATGAGTATACTTATGGAGAAAGTTCAAAAAAAAATATTGGGAAATGGAAATGTTCAAGAGGAAATATGCAATATTACCATATCTTCTCTGTAACAAAGAAGCTACAATGATCTAGCATAGACCAATAAAGTTGTGACATTATTAAGCTTTTATGATGAAAAATGAAACTAGAACTATGAGTCAACTCATAAAAGGATACCCCTGTTTGGTACTATTAAACCCCAAGCACTGTAACATTTTGAAGAATTTGTTCGATTAAATTATATATATATAAACATTGTACATAAAACAAGTTCAATTAGCTCCCTTGAAATATTTTCTGACAGGATTCATCCTCCTTTATTTTGTTTGTTTGTTCAATAAGGGTTTTAACGTCGCTTTAACAGTATTCCAGTCATAATGCGACGTCCAGCTCATTACAAGCGGAGGAAGACCTTGGGGGACGTCTGTACACTATCTCAGGGACAGAGCACATCCGGGTAGAACCACTAACCTACCGCAAGCCAGCTGGAAGGCTTCCTTACTTGAAAAATCCGAAGTGCCCAGACTGGGTATCAAACCCACAGCCGTGAGGGGCTGAGAGATTGCAAGTCAATGACCATTACCACTTGGCCCTTCTTCATGCACATCCTCAGGTGGTGTACTGCAACTGTGTAAAGTTTAATCAATATTGATTCAGTCACTTAGAAGATGTTGTGCTTACAGACCTGTTGCCACATATTCCATTATTAAACTAAGTAAGTTCACCTCCCACCCCCACCCCCCAAAAAAGAAAAAAAGAATGAAATAATGAGCAAGGTATACATGCGGTTGTTTTATTCTTCTGAGAGAATAATTTAGATCTAGAAAATCTGAGCTTAGAATTAGACTGGATTATACATACCATGGCTAGTGTTTATTAAATGATTATAATATCTGTAAAATCATTGTTTTTTCCCACAGTAAAGAACAAATACAAATTAAGCAAAAATGTAAAAAAACAGAAAATTAGAATAGTGATATTGAAAAAAACGTGAGATTCAAAAATGTTGGGAAAGTGAGAACAAACCCACCACGTTAAACAATTTCAATAAAATACCCATAAAAACATTGACACATCTGACTCCATATCTAAATTTTGTTAAGTACCATTATAATACACCACAGACAGTATAAAACTCCCACTCTACCTCATAGATCAGACCATCTCCTGATACAATCACAACACCATAGTAATCTTTTCTGTTTATGGATTTCATCATCTCCAAAGCATGGCCTGCATGATCTAAAGTAGAAACATAACAAACTAATTATAACCCTTACACAATGACTGGTTTGTCAAATAAACCAAAGTCCTGACAGTGTGAGAATCATTTGTCTAGTTAACCCTTTGCCTGCTTACGCGACCGTGATAACATATGCAAACAGCTTGGATCCAGATTAGATGCCAAGTAACTTGGAACCGGAACTCTAATCCAGAACCAAGCTATTTGACAAATGGCCAATTGTTTCTCCGAATATTGGACAAATTCAATGAATTTTGAAATTCAGGCAGCCGTCAGTTAAAGCAGACAACATTTTTTCAGCAAGCTAAGGGTTAAGTAGAGTTATTTCTGGCACATCATGTGAGTGAGTCTTTCTATAAAAAGGGACCAAAAGGGCCATCACACTTGGTTTTCATTTAGGTATAACAAAATGAGTGAAAGAAGTTGAAAAAAATTGATAAAAGTAAATTATGATCATTGCACTGGAGTATTGTAGTTGATAGTAGTAGGTTTAGGTTTCTTTCCCTGACGACCCCAATATACAGAAATATCAGTCAGATAGTCATTAGGTGGTGTTTGGTTCTAGATATGTAACTATAAACAATAGGTTTGTTTGTTTGTTTGTTTGTTTTGGAATTTAACGTCGCTTTAACAGTATTTCAGTCATATCGCGACGTCCAGCTC
>JAULCC010155346.1:0-13394 GCA_032358795.1 Nuttallia obscurata
ATATTTTAACTCATTTAATGCTAGTCAAAACCACATACATTGCCGTTGACGCTATACTTTGTATTGATTTTACTTACAGCTGTCAATCATACAAACATTATGCAGTATGTAGATAGCTTCGAAAAACGAAAAAGTAGTTAAGAGCATGAAAACGATAACGCCGTGATAAGTATTTCCCGTGATTACGTACAGTATTCAGCATTGCCTATGCCCTAAATAAACTAATTGCAGTAATAACGGAAATTGAAGTTGTTTATTAGCTCAGACTTCCTGAAGCTGTACTTATTTATAGGATATTGTCACCGTCGTCTTCAGATCGCTGGTATCTTTAAGAGGGATATAAAGTGACCCGGCCTTATATGGTTGGACGGATACACATAATAAAATCATGCCTTATGTTTCATAGATTACATTTAGTTGAAGAGAGAAAGCAATAGTAGTAATAATAAGAATAAGAATTAAATAATATGGATATAATAATATAAAGAATCATACTGCTACTATAACAACTATTTCAAACAATAATAATAATGACAAAATGATAATAACGATGACGATGATTATTGTGATGAAGATAATGATTAACAGACGAAACTAAAATTTGTTTTTGGAAACGTTATATTATATAAATAATACGCACTGCTGCCCTCCAGGAATGCAATATTTGTTTTATTATACCGAAAAGAAATACAAATAAGAATACTTAAAATCTAACTTTTGAAATTTAAGTTCTCGTTCAAAATTTCAAGTGGTTTTATTTTATTTTTTTTTAAATTTGAAATTTTGAAACTCATGTTACATGTGATTTGAAATTTAATTATGACTTTTGACATTCAAAAATTGTTATATATTTCAAATTTTGAAATTTCAATTTGAAATCCAAGTTAAATTTGTTTTAATTTCAGTTTTGAAATAAAACTTTTTAATTTTCAAATTTATTTTTCTTCTTGTTTTATTTAATTTTAATTTTAATTAAATTGAGTCCAACTTCAGCTAATGTGATAAATAGAATAAGCATATACTTTCGTAATTATTTTTTTTCATATGAAATTCATCTGTGTCTATGATAGTGTGTATCGATCTCTGTTCTTTTTACAGAACAGTCAATATTTTTAAGATCTAAAGGTAATATGAAAAATATTAACCGGTATTACTTATTGTTGTACATAGAAACTCGCAGGTGAGGTACACTAATGAAAAATAGTAACCTGTCCTACTCCGATGTTTGCCCATGAATTTTCAAGTAACTTTTGAGTGTCATTTCTTTAAACGCACATTTCCACACACCACCTACTCACCACCGATTAATACTCCGAAAGATGTCTGCTCTCGGAAACTATTAGTCGGAATATCTTAAAACTATGGCGTGATATCCGTCAGATCTATGTTCTCTCATATATGATCTACGTCACTTCTACTTATCGCTAACATTTTTATCAGCACATATGTTCCTGACATCCAAATATAATCATGGTTTTCATGTTTCCTCTTCCCTCTTCATCTTTTAACCCTTATCCTGCTGAAAAAATGTCGTCTGCTTAAACTCGTCTGCCTAGATTTTATAATTCATCAGAATCGCCCAATATTTAGAGAAACCATTGGCCGAGTCTCAATCAGCTTGGATCCTGATTAGACGCCGAGTTACTCGGCGTCTAATCTGGATCAATGCTTGTTGCAAATTTTATCACGGTCGCCCTTAGCAGACAGGGTTAAAGCCGTATCGGTCTCTACTTTCTTGCGCGCTAGGTATTCATTCATCATGATCAAGGAGAACAGCCATACATCGCTGATTGTTTTGTCCTCTAGACTCTATTAACGCTTTCAGACCGCAATATAGCTGGCCATATACTATCTTATTTCCTCATTCACTCAAATCCTGCGGCCGATTCAATCGGAACGGTGCCATTTGCGCCAGTTCCAGGCAGTTTCGTAAACATTTCTCCTCGCAATGTGAAATATAGCCAATTAAGAAATAGATATGTATCATTAGTTAAAGTATAGAAAACTAATCAAGATCAAGCTATAGTACAACATTTTAAGCGCTTTTTATCCTATTGTCTTTATACTTGGATGAAAAGTCTCCTTTAGAATTATTACGTTGTTATATAAATCAATGTATTAATACACTGTTAGATAGTTTATTGTCCTGTATAAGACCTGTATAATATATGTACACAACATTGAACTGTCCGATATTAGCCGTAAGCCCTGTATAATATGTAACAATTTAGTCAGTCTGGTATGGATATGTAATTGATGCAAAACGTGCAGAATTCCCCTGAGACAGCGCAGTGGTTCAGTGACAGAACTATTTCTTTTTTGTATATTTAGGGTACTGTTATTTGCGACCTATTTTTTACTCTCTTATTTTAGATTCAAGAGAATAATTAGTGTAGTTACATGTATGGTAGAAATTATTGCGTATGCGTGTTGAAATTAAACTATAATGAAATTCGAATCTCACGTGTGCTAATTTGGAGTTTGCAATAAAAACGGGTTGTCTTCACTGTGAAATTTATTGCAATCCGAACAAAAACAGTTACCCATTTCGTTTCCACAACTATTTTAAACCCACAAAAGACTAAATCAAATTAACTGAATCAGAGAGTTTTACAGTCTTCACTATTAAGTCTTGTTTTCCATTTCGCTTTTTTCAAATTAACGAGGCACTGTTTTTGAAAATGCTCATGTTTAGCTGACAACATTACAAATTTCTGATCTTAAATAACTTGACATGTAAAAAAATTGTACAGGAAAAATGAACAAGAACTAAAAAAATAACTGGTAAGGTTGACCGCCCTAAGGGCAATTGTAAGACGTGGACTTATTATGATGTAAAAATCGGACAAAGGCCGATTTTGTTTCGTTTGTTTGTTGTGGAATTTAACGTCGCTTTAACAGTATTTCAGTCATTTCGCTACGTCCAGCTCATTACAGGCGGAGGAAGACCCCGGGGACCTCTGTACACCCAGGTAGAACCACCGACCTACCGCAAGCCAGCTGGAAGTCTTTCTCACTTGAAAAATCCGAAGTGCCCAGACCGGGATTCGAACCCAAAGTCTGATGTGTCATGACACTCATATATGTTAACCGAACACGTAAACCGATGAAAAACGACCTAAAACGTCACCTTAGACAGGAAAACCAAAATGACATCAAAAATCGAAGTACTGAATGTACTCCGTTGTACTTAGAGCAATGAAAGCTCGATAAAACGGAGGTAAAATGCAGAAACATCTGAAATTAATTCTAAAATAAAATGTCAACAAAGCATTTTTATATTAATATAATTGTACATGAAGACAGTAATAGAATATATTAATTTGATTGTGTTTCACTATATTAAACGGAGTATGAATTGACCAAACAGGTTGTTTAAGGGAATAGTTTAATTGTGCGACCTAACCCAATATAGAAAAATGATTTAAACATTTTTATACAAGTCGCGTTACATATGCAACATCAAACTGTACATTTTGGTTCTTGAAATGGCGATACTCTGTCGGAATTTAGAGTATCATGGAATATTGGTGGGGTTTAATACCTAAAGCAACACTAAGGCATTGTTTTCCTTTCGCTTATCGTTGACTGTCCAACTTGAAATAATAACATTGCTCGGACGAAAACCTTTTACACAGTTTTGAACATATATTCTACACGTGTCTCTTGCTTTGAGGGATTCTGTTTTCAATTTGTGATTTGAGTTTAATATTATGAATGTTATTTATGCTAAGTAAATGCTTGAGTCATAAATTCAGCGAGAAAAATAAAACGCGTATAGAACAACACTTTGTTTCTGAGCGATTCCATGATACCAATCAAGTTGAGCCTATTTAATTAAACAGTAAACTCTTTATATACCCTTTAAGTTTTTTGATCGATGTATATGCCATTAATGTCTGTTGGTGTATATGCCATATATATTAGTCGGTCGATAGAAATGACATTTATGTTTGTTGGTCAATGGATATGCCATTTTGTTTGTCTGTCGATGTATATGCCGTTAATGTTTGTTGGTCGATGGATATGCTATTTATGTTTGTCGGTCGATGGATATGCTATTTATGTTTGTTGGTCGATGGATATGCTATTTATGTTTGTTGGTCGATGGATATGCTATTTATGTTTGTCGGTCGATGTATATGCCGTTAATGTTTGTTGGTCGATGGAAATGCCATTTATGTTTGTTGGTCAATGGATATGCTATTTATGTTTGTCGGTCGATGGATATGCTATTTATGTTTGTCGGTCGATGGAAATGCCATTTATGTTCGTCGGTCAATTGATATGCCATTTATATTTGTTGGTCAATGGAAATGCAATTAGTCTATTTATTACCGTATAGTTACTTATGGTACTTGTGATGATTATAGCACCACATGCAAAATGAATGAGGGTTTGTATCCAAAGGCATTGTTCTGTTGTAGTTTAGCATCTCCTATTCAGCAGTATATGGGTAAGGTTTTACGACCTTGAATTATTTTCAGTAATGGCGAGATGAGAACATACGACTTTATGGTGTTGCTTTAAACTTTGATCTTTGGTTTGAACAATACCATATCGGTAACTTCATTATTTACAGGGGACTTGAGAAACTCGTGTATGATGTGGAGGTATCAGCTGATAAAGCTTCAGGGGATTGTATTCGGTTAAATGGTTCGGATAACAAGCCGCGCTAGTGATAACGTGGAACTACAAGAAACTTTCTGCATTCGTTTGGTAGATGTAATATACTGTAGTGGACTTATAGTGTGAACATGTCGGCGCGAGAATAAGTAGTCGCCATTTTTATTACAAGTATGATGCGCGTTTGGCGCCAAAGTGAGAAAATGCAGACAGTTTCTATAAAATTAATAAGGATAAAATTTACATAAAACTATTAAAATAGACAACTGAACTTAACAAAGCATCTTATTGTTATGAAAATACTGCTCGTGTTCTATTATAGCTTCTCCAAGCTGTTTAATACCATCTTTGGTTGAACCGATTTTTTCAAAATACGTTTTTAATATCACACATGATGTGCCATACCGTACTACTTTATTAGCGTAAACCATGTTTGAGAAAACCTAAATGACGACGCTTAGAACAAAACCACAGCCAGGTTGTCTAAGATAAAGAGCACACCGAGAGTCACTCTGATTCTTGTCTATTTAACTAGCCAAAATATGAGTTTTGCCTATCTTTTGCCGAATGGTTTATAATGACTGTGTTTTGCCTCAAAATGACCTTTGTCTTAGTTTTAAATGGCCGCAAAATTATTTTGCCAATGTTTTGAAGCAAAATGACTTTGCCTTTGATTTGATGCAAGATGAGTTTTATCTATATTTCGCGGCAATATGATTTTAGTCTGTGTTCGAACTGGCCGTAAAATGATGTTTGCCTGTTTCCCCGCAAGATTATGTTTGCCTGTGTTTTGCTGCTAAATGATTTTTGTAAATTCAGAAGACTATGTTCACTGATATGCGCGGTATAAACAGACATGAGTAATCACTTGTGTGATACTTTAACTCATATATTGGATATTTCTCTTTCTGCTGAGAAAACGGCATATTATGGTGCTGCAAGAGCCCCAAGTTGGATTTTCAAAATAAAGTAGGCCGAGATCAAAGTTGGATTTTCTAAATTAAAGTTGCCGGTGATCATAAATGAATTTAAATAATAGACTAGGCCAATGCCAAAGTTGAATTTAGGACAAATCGAGATCAAAGTTGAATTTACAAAAACGATTTGACCGAAATTAAACTGTAGTATAAATGACAGGATTGTTCTTGCTGTAAAAAACAACTACTCGAAACAAAAAATAATTACAAAACGTCTGATTGATTCTGCATCCATGCATTAGTTGTTGACATTCTGCAGATTATTTGTTAAATGTTTGGTCTCAAAAAAAGTTAAAACATATTTAAAGAAATAGTGTTGTAAGCAAAATAGATATTTATACTTTCACCTTTAAAGGTGGTCATGGTCTGAAATTTGAGAGCTTTTAAATATCATTTACAAACGATTTGTTAATATGATTAATTATTCCATGGAAATCGTTTTTCCCAATTTTCGGGAAGATTTAACTTTTATAGGAATAAAATGGAAAGCGTAAAACCTGTAAGATACACTGTCTTGATAAAGTTTGTGTTGGGTTTGCAAGACTGACAACCCATTTAAAAACGGATTGGAATGGAGAACGACGTATTTGTTTCTTGTACAAGATGAATTTGTTGAATATGCAATTCAATAGAGATCTGTTGATTATCCGTCCGTCAAATATGTCATCTTTAATAACTGCTACAGTAATTTTAGCCAGAACTAATGGATTCGAGGGAGAAATTCTTGAAATAAGCAATCGAAATCCTTTTGAATCAAACTTATTGCATAACACAACCGTGTCTGGATGATGTAGTGTAAGATAATTTTAGCATGCTTGAACAGAAACAGTGGTTTATGTGATGCTCTCCGGAGTATACTGACATCCTGTGGTAATGACAAGACGGGGAAATTCAAGCCTTCAGATTTCACGCTGTTATAACTACAGATAAATCCAATGTCTTATTGCAGCCAATACATGTGCCAGAAATACCACTACTGCGTCGAAAAAATGTCGCCTGGGTGAAAACATATTAGCAATCAGCTGCAGAAAGTCAACGCTC
The DNA here is from genome assembly GCA_032358795.1 of Nuttallia obscurata. Classification (NCBI taxonomy): domain Eukaryota; kingdom Metazoa; phylum Mollusca; class Bivalvia; order Cardiida; family Psammobiidae; genus Nuttallia; species Nuttallia obscurata. The sequence continues at coordinate 6,645 of JAULCC010155346.1, forward strand.
CTTTGACGTTGTTTGAAATATATTAGACCATATTCTTCAATCCAAACATAATTTTGATATATTGTTTCCAATGCAGCTAAGCTTGTTTGTACCAAGTGATGTATTTACATTTAATGCAAACATTTCGAATACCGAATGTAACTTAAATTTCTGCACAACCAAAAGTTAAATGTGTGCTGTTAGGCAGGTTATCTACAAAAGCACAGAATTTAGTTGATACTTCAAAAATTAGAAACAAAAACATAGCAAGGGGCAATGAAAGTTGTTTGTTTTGTTTAATATTCGTTAAAAACAAAAATTATATAAGTTTTTTTTTAAAGAAACTTAATCGGTGTTTTTCCAGAACTTTTTATGTCGTACATTTGTTCTAATACAAGGATGCTTTTATATGTAAAAAATAATTTGAACCTCGTCATGGTATTTATGATTTGATTTGTTTTTCAAGAAAGTAAATATGCTTCATCGTCAGCGCTGAACGACCGCGTACCCCACCCAATTCAGTACACTCACTACACCACACTCACGTTCACCCACACCCACGCACTTCAGTGCATACACCAACAATCACTTCAGTGCAGACACCACCAATCACTTCAGTACACATACCACCACGCAGTGCAATACACATACCACCACGCAGTGCAATACACATACCACCACGCACTGCAATACACATACCACCACGCACTGCAATACACATACCACCACGCACTCGGAAAACACATACCACCACGCACTCGGAAAACACATACCACCACGCACTGCAATACACATACCACCACACACTCGGAAAACACATACCACCACGCACTGCAATACACATACTACCACGCACTCGGAAAAGAATCATGTCGCACTTGATTTAATATAGCCTGGTGTAAAGCAAACCAGTGTACACCCACAAAGATAGTACACAAGATGTCGGTGTAAATAAATTGTGTGCTTATGTAAACAAATAGCTCATGTTGAAAACTGGCTTCACACTTATCTTGTGTAATTAAATCCCACAAATTTAGCTAACTTCATAGAAAACAAAAACAGAAAGGAAACATATTAAAATGTTTAGGTTTTAGGTAATTTAGTTATACTAAAACACAGGAATATTTTCTTTTATGGAACATTTTCATATGTATGTTCAAATAAAGTCGCTTAGAGCCCACGTTTAATGGTATATCGTCAATCTTCCTATTACAAGCTCGAGACGAATCTAATTTCATCAATAACTAAATGATCATGCAATGAACGCATGTTTCATTTTTTACATTTTTATTTGATCGGCTTTGCTTTAATGAGTTCGTACTGAATGACATCTTATTCTTCAATTGATGAAATTGTATTTTCTAAATTAATTTTATCATTATGGGAGGTCTCAGTCGCTAATTTACTGTAGCGGAAAACATTAGCGGGAAAGTGGTTAACTGAAAATGGCAGAGGAATTATCGTGAAGTTTAGATTGGATTGCCTATGGATTAAACCAACACGTGCAAAACGTGAAATCTTAACGCGTGCATTCTTATCATATTTCCCTGTTCAGTTTTAGGATATCAGTAATTATTTATATCTCCTCATAAATATAAAATTGCATTTCTTTAAAAATGCCTAACACATAAAGAAAAGAAATCCTCTCATATTTTAAACTGAATATTTGGAACGACGGCATAACAAGGGCTGAATGTAGACCATATAATATGTTGGTGTACGCCATCCCTTTCGGTCCATGAAAAAATGGAGTTTTATATCGGAAATTGTCGTCGCCGCTGTAAGCAGAAATATGCAGATCGGTACCTATAAATTTAGTTACGCAAGCTTCGCATTGTGATTTATGTGTTTATTGATTGTCTCATTTCTCAGTGTCTATGATGTTTTATTGAATGGTTCAAATAATGCAACCTTTAAACCTTAAATTATAACTTCCACAACTTTTTTATGGGTATTGCTCTATGATTGCAGTTAAGTTTATTTCTTATCCTATCTTAATTACGAGTAAATGATGTGTGCATTTGCAATGAATTCTCTCTTAATTTACACTCCCCCGAGCTCATATCTCTTCAACAAGATTTACACAGCTAAGAATTCAGTACATGTATATAGTTTTCTTCCCACGAAGCTCCTCACAACCTGATTAACACTTACACTGTAACCAACTTTGGTTTATATTCTTCATAAATAAGTTTCAACTAAATATGTCTCTAACAAAAAATGATAATCTTTACAGATAAATCAATTTTAGCGGAGTACCTTAATGAATTCGACGGCAAAAGGTTAGACAATAGAAATGCGATATTTCCAAAAATTTCTGAAGATGATCTTGGTCTTAATCAACACGGTTTCCGGATACTTGGCGTCTCAATTAAGACATTCAAGAGAGTAACAAGTTCTTACTGTCATTTAATTTTTAAACTGGATTCTTACAAGATCTTATTGTATATTCTTGTTTAATTAATTGGACGTGTCAGTTTTATTTCTTATTTACAAAAAAAGAAGAGAAACGTTTCTTCTAGTTGTCATGGAAACAGACGCTATAGAACAGTATAAGCTGGTGATTGTAACACACGTTGTGATACATTATTACAGTTTACAGATTGATGCGTATGTTCCACGTCTTGATCAGATTAGAATGACATCTCCATAATCAGACAAAACTTGCAACGTCATTGACACATTTCTCTGCAGTCCCATGTATTCCGAGTGGTTAACATCCATTTTTCATTGCTGATGAATTCGTTTGTGTTCGCCGAACACGTTTTATTCAGTTTAGATTTTGTAATGTGGTAATACGAGATTCTAATGCCGCATCGGTATGACAAAGGTAATGCAATATCAGATTGTTTCCCTTCGTGACTTAGTGATATCGCTCGCTAGCTCATTGAGAACCCAGTCTATTCCATGATTGCTTCGTAGTGACGTCAATATCGTTTTCCTACAAAATCTTTTAAACCGTGAACGCATGTCAGTTACTTGCGGATATACGTGTACGTACTCATTTATGAAAACCAAAAATTCTGGAATAAAAGGCGAGATATTTAACCAACGGGCCGGGCACGAAGGAACATTAGGTTTACAGTTCAACGACTGTTCCCCACTGGCTACCTCTTAACATGCGTCTGATGGCCCACCATATGTTAAGCACATGACAAAAAGTCAAAGTGCTAGCATGAGTTTAGACCCAGACATAAAGATGTGTAAAGAATTAAGTTTCTTGCTGCAATTTGCAAAACCTCCGTGCAGCCACTACGCTATTTAACACTGTATCCCTCTAGGCCGAACAGTATATTGTTATCACCTGGCCGAACATCCGTCACTTTGGCAAAGATGTATAAATATATATTCTTAAATTGGCTAAAGAACCCATTCTGTTGTATGCTTATGCCAGTTAACTTGGAAGGTGAAACTATGCTCTTATGGTGTGATACGACATATATTTGGTCATGAGGTTCCCGTGAAAGTTCATACGTTTGCATTTTAGCTATCCGCTGGAATGATAGTACTTGTGTAGTCATGTGTAAGCGTAGTACAGACACTTGATGAACATCTACATATCAGCTACAATTAACTTCTGGTTTCACTTATGTATCCTCTCAAATGCCTCAGCTAGTTCTATCAATGACATTGAAAAACTGCTTCCATATTACTCGATAAAATTCAATCGTACATACTAAGTGCAGTTTATTCAGACATATCTATCAATATATGGCACTTCATAAACTTTTTTAGAAGATAAAATTGAAATTGATTTAAATTATTATGTTTTATAATAATGTATGTTGTGAGTTTAGTACGTAATGACAATGCGGTTACAACAAATTGAAATGTAGTCACTAATATTTAGCTAGCATGTCTTATGTAGCTTAGATTGCAAGCCATCAATTATTTTAAAACAAAATAATAATTTAACTGTAATGACTCTTAGTGTTTATTTTAACTACAAATCCACTTATTCTTAATTGCATAAATGGTTTCGTCCTCTCAGCCTGGTGGAGGTATGTATATTAGACAACGTTGATTCAGGTAAATAATAAGTGGACAGTAGATTTTAGCTATGGTTAAGTGTTAATCATCATTTTGTTTTGTAGTAACTGAGGTTTAACTATAACTAGACAAATCAATTTTTCTTCTGATGTGTGTTTTACGTATTTGCTTCTAATAAGTTTGTAAGCTTGTTCAGTCTTTGATATTCGATGGAGTAATTACGTAATGGGAATTTCGGTTGTAGTATCAACAGATATATACTAGTAGTCTAGCAGACATAATTGTTGATATCGATTGTTTTACGAATGATACAGTGACTGACCTCCTGACCCGTGTTAAGATTAAGCGCCTTCTTTGCTATTTTTTGTGTGTCCATATGTCTTTATATCTTGTCTACGTCTTAGAAATCGCAATTTCTCTTAATCTGTAATGACAATGAATATGTCGGTTTCATACAGAGAAATAATTATATAGCTGCCTATTAGTAGTAATAAACAAATAATTTTGACATAAGTGAAGTGACTAGAAAGAGGGAAACATGAGAATTACGTACAATTATGCCACGCGCTGTTTTGTTTGACGGGAAGATAGTTGTAATTATTTCGTTTGACGAGCTCTCACGAGATTGCATAACTGTCACTGAAAATTCGTCGACATTGGCTGACATAAACCGCCAAGTCCATAGAGGGATATTATATTACCGTTGAGTTATGTGCTAGCATTCTTAACCCCTTCACTGACGGAAGCAATACCGCGCATGAGCAATATTTCGTTTGCCCTATCTTTAAATTCACAGATTCCATACATTTTTTGGCAAAGCAATTGGCTGAATTTCAAACAGCTTGGACTCGGACGAGACGCCGAGTTACTCGACGTCTCATCTGGATCCAAGCTGTATACGTATGACTTAAAACTCGGGGTAAGGCAGTCAAGGGATTAAATACTATAGGAATCCACCATGAGTATTCATGTAGGATATGAATATTCCACCCGAATGTCAGAAATGATCGTAGATTTCTGATCCTGAGGGTGGGGTACTCTTTTTAACGAATGATGGATTTTTCCCCATAACAATATTTTACTTATTTATAAAGTTGCAAATTACGTGACACGTAAGGTAGGTTTATCTTATGATAAAGTATTTACTGGATTCCAAATTGCGTTTTTTTCCATGTGTTGAATTTGGTAATCAATAGACAGGTTTAACTTACATGGGCCAGGGAAAATACTCTTATTTTCCATGGGCAGAAATGGGAGAATCCCTTTTCCCCTTTATGAACTCTCCGGCAAACGCTTATTTGCTGTGAAGCATTTCTTTTGTTTTATTTTTCATTTTTATTATTATAATTCTTCTTCTTCTAATTATTATTTTTATTATTATACATCTTAAAGTATTTTTGCATGAAATGTACCCAATTTTTCGGAAGAAGTACTCACAAGCGGTACGCTGTGTGTTGCTTGTTCTGAAATAAATGTTCTATTTCCCATGTCACCTGAAACATTTTGGTTAGTCAATAAGTTCTAGCATGTTGCTTTTTGTCAATGTATATAAAAGTTCGTGTCTTATATAAACTGGTAAAGGACGTTTTTTTATAGTTTATATTTATTTGTGGATAATTATGTATATATAGATGGTCGTTGAAATAAATTGCTTTCATGACAACATCAACATCAACATGTTATAAATTGAAATTCAAGCAAATTATTTTCTTTTAATTCATTATGTATAAAAAAAGGAAATCCCCATTGATACTCACATTTATAGTTTACAGAAATAGTAAATGATGACAAATGTGTATTGTTCATTTTCAAAAATAACTATTCAATCTTTACTACGCAGCGCCGCCCTGATTATAAAGTACTAACTGGATTCCAAATTGCGGTTTCCTTTTCATGTGTTGAATTTGGTAATCAGTAATTGTACTTCAAAAGAAATATTGAGAGTAAAATCTGATTTCAGAAAGCTGTTTTTACGACTGTGTAGAATAAGTAAGATAAATATTGTTTTAATTTGTGATTTAATCAAATTTATACACGAGATCTGAACTCGATAGCTAGGAATTTTAGTTTTCTTTACCGATGGTTGGAAAGTTTGGAGAAAGCTACGTTTGACAGCATTATTTTGTCCCAATGCAGTTATTGTCTATTTCAAGAGGCTTCTGTATTCCTAGTTGTTTGTCATACATTGAGGAAGATATAGGACCTTTGTCATTGCAGTAAAACTTCATATGGCGCTCGTGCCGACGACGTCACGATTATCGCCATATTTAAATTTACAGTTTTTTATTTTTCTCACCTATCTTACTGTTGTCTTGTACATATGGTAGAGAAAAATAGTGAAATGATATAGTCAAAGTGAGACTGATTTGTGAATGAGCTATCCTCTAGTTAAGCTTTCAAAGGATAACTGACGTATTTTAAGTTATAAACTTTGTCTTGTAAACACAGCATTAGAAAACTATCATTATGAAATAAAGCACTGAATTGGTAGTTCTTGAAAATGCATCATTTAAAATATAAAAATCTTACTCAGAGATATAAAGATGAGCGTTTAGTCTTAAGGCATACCGGCTAGTATTTGTAACAATGATGATGATAAATGCTGTGGAAGGCAAAATTTGTTAAGATCAACAATGGTTGAAGACATTTCATTTTTAATATATTTCATTAAAATTTTGGCTCAACGTGTATTCTTTATAAACAAAATTCTACAATTAGAAAGTATTCCTTATACTGAGTTTAATTTGAAGTGTGTTGGACATATTTAAAGAAATTATTGCA
>JAULCC010155457.1:0-33913 GCA_032358795.1 Nuttallia obscurata
ACACTTTTTACATTGAATACATATAATTGTTTTAGGTCAAAATGACCCATGAACAATAAGTGACTAATAAAACATTTAAAAATAAATAAAAATATATATGTTGACAATTACAATGAAATATTTTTACCTGCATTCCAAGAGAGTAAGTAGTCCTCTAGGTTTTTTTCCGCAGCATCGCTTACATCAAAATTCAGCATGTCTATGTTAACTAAGCAGTATATTTTTTTGTTCCCTCCTTTGAAAGCTCGTCTCCAAAATATTTCCAACTGCATTAAAATATTTGTAATTGTTAAAACTTATCATTTGCTACCACATCTTAAGACTATATTGAAGGCTTAATACAACCCTTTCCTAGCTCAATTTTGATTTCAAAAATAGTTTTTTGTATGTTTGGTTTTTAAAATAGATAATATAAATATATTTTATTCAACTTGAAGTTTTTATTCAGTTTATAAATATTTAAAACAGTAAAGCTGGCAAAGTGTCCTTACTCGATAGGGCAATTGTCTTTTACGCAACACTGTATTGACTTAAGTTACATACCGTGTTGCGTTAAAAATATATGTATATATATATATGTGTGTGTGTGTGTGTGTGTGTGTGAAAAATGAAAATTTATTTTTCCCATTTCCTGAACATTTGTGAAAAAATGAGTTAAGACAGTATTGCGTTGAACCATCGATATGTTTCACTACAAAATATTTCAAAACTATTTCTACGGGAGTAGGCCCCTTATCATATCTTCAATCGAAATTAGATGTTCATAATTAGATGTTCAATTAATGCTCATATATCCACATTTACAATGTTTTCTTACTGATGAGATATTGATATTAAGCACCCGAACTCACAGATCATATTTGAAGAGTATACTCCTGTGATAACATATATTTACAAATTTTAGGGCATATGCTTAATATAACTATATTATTTATTTTTCAAATGGGTCGATTATTTTGTAATTTAAGTCTCAAAGCTTTGGATAAAGATGCCCATTTTAATATTCAGGATTTTTAAAAAATGCCACTGAAGTAAAACATGATTTTCTCTTAAGTTAAAACAAACGCGTCCTTTTCTTAAAGAACATCTGATAATTTAATAAAGTAAAATGTGTTTGTGATAGAGTCCAGTTTAACATGAGGATGCTTTTTGCACACATGCCGACGTAATCAATTAGCACGAGGCTATTCCGCGTTTAGTGTTTCAACACTGTACGATATTGAACATTAAAGTAGAAAATTCGCACTTCAAAGTTCGAACCTCATCTTTTGAAGTTTCTGGTGTGCAGAGTAGAACTTCATCAGGCCCTGGTAACGGTTGCTGTTCAGTCTCCATATAGATTGTTAGAACCGTCGTAAGAACGTCATCTGCTCAAAAGCAAGTCATTTTTTTCAAGACGTTGTCTAAGTAAAATTGTAAAAGAAATCTATACTCTCAACATGAAACGTTATATTGTAACACATAAACTTAATGCAAACTCGATCATTTAATTATTCAGAAAACCAAAACCTGTTCTTTTGCATGTTTGTTTCAAATAAAAGAATTGTTTATGATAAGCAATATACATAACAAACAATAAACATATAGATTCATTGTCTTAAATTCAAAGGTTAACAGTGAATATTTGTACTGTATTTCTTTATATAGAAAACATGATTGTTTCATAAACTTTACAATCTTCTGACGACAAATTTACTACTATTTGATTTGGAGCCAGAGTTTGTTATTCAAACTGAGTAAATCTCAAAATTGAGTAGTGTTCATAGACTAAGGCCTAGTTCAGTGTTTATAAAGTCACGTATTTGCTATTATTATAACTGACTTACACACAACCAATTGTTTATCCAATGCTGTTCAGGTTCTTTTTGTGTGCTTGCATCTGTCTTTGAATTATGAATTATGCATTTGATATCCATGTGTATAATGAGGTGTTTGACGGAACATGTACAGTGAATTAGGCGGGGGCGGCAATTTTCGAAATATGCCATTGTATGTTCTATATTATTGAACCTTAGGGCATGGAATGCTACAAGCATAATGTTCATAGTGTATATAACTTTGTTTTCGAACTGTTAAGATAGAGCACGTTTATTGACATTTTTACATATAAAGATACATTTTTTACATCATACACATATGATGTATCAGAAGTTACAGTTCATCTTTCAGGGAAAAAGGTATATTTCAGACGCGTCTTATCATTGCATGTACTTTAAAATGTATTTTAGAATGCATCTACATACATGTTTGCTTTCGAAAACTTTGATAATTGTTTACATATCGGTATACAGGATGTTGCACATGTTCAAATGTTTCATTCTTCTTTCACTCAAAAATATGATTTATATAATTATACAGTATGAAATTGTGTTTAATATTAGATGAATATACTTATATTCCTTAAGATATATTTAAACCCAATTATTATACTTTTCAAATCTTTGAAAGATGTACTAATTCAACATTTTCTTAACGTTTTCATAATTTTAGACCAGAATGAATCTTTACTTTTACAGCGCAGAAAAACATGGTCATAGTCTTTAAATTCATAAAAAAATGTGCAGCAAGGATCACTTTCAATATAGCATTGAAGCAATTTTGAATTAGTTGGGAATATCTTGTGAATAGCCTTATATTTGAATTAATTTATATTGTTTTCTACTTTATATTTGTATTATATATTAATATATATGTTTCTTCAACAAGTTTACCTTTGGAATTGAATATGTTTCGGATTTGCTTTCTTATTTCCATTCATTAGGCAATGATTGTTTGTTTATATTTATTTCTCCGATCCAGGTTTGCCTTCTGGCTAATGTTTGGTAGATAAATTTGGGATATATTTCACTATCTTTTGAAATGATATAATTTATACAAGTCAAGTCAGAGTCGACCCAAGCTTTGGAAAACAGGCACTTCCCTGTATATTTAAAAAACTATGTTGCCCCAGATCAATTGATTACGAACATCATACAAAGTGTGTACTTTCTCTGTTTTTACCATGTCTCTTTGTTTTGCTTCCATCCAAGTTTCAATTACATATTTATAATACAATTGGATTTTCTAGTCTAAGTCTGTCAGGCTACTAATTGAATCTATATTAATATTAAAAATCAGAAGATTTTTACCATACTGGTTTAAGAGTAAAGACGTGTTACTTTCCAGCTTGCATTGTTTGTTGTTTGGAAGTTGTTTAATCACTTTACTGCCATGGTTTTATAAAAGGAGTAAATATATATCATGTCTAAGCTTCCATCTAATGTGTGACATATTGATGTTGTTCGTTTTACTTTATCATTTTCTTTCTTTCCAGAGAAATTTAAAGATCATTGGGTTAAATTCACTCAAGTTTTTTTGGTTGAACTGTATTTAGTTGTAGATATTTTATTTGTGGTAACAGGGTAGATTTAATTATCAGAACTTTACCATACATATTAAGATTTCTTTTATTCCATACGTTAATAAGTGTTTGACATGTGCTTAATTTTGAATCCCAATTTAAGTTTTAACATTCTTTTGAATCGTTTCCAAAATTAACTACCATAGATTTAACATATGAATAAGTGAATGATATTTGTTACAAAAAAGTTTTTGTTTCTTTTAGAACATCCTATCCATAAACCATTTGTAAACCAATTCTAAATTTGTCCAAACTCATCGATAATGAGTATGGCTGCTGAAATATCATTTTCGTTTTTAAAAAATAACGTTGGTTCGTCAATTAATTGAGGTAATATTAAAGCTAGGTTAAATTAACCACATACAATCATATTGTGAAGCTGAGTTAAATATATTTAGGGTAATTTACAACTATGTAAATATGAATTCCATTCAACCGTGTCGAAAGCCTTTTTAAAGTCTAATAATAGAATGGCCCCATCAACGTTTAAATATAAGTATAGTTACATGTATATCCATTGTATTTATTTTTAATATACCCTTGATGATCTAAACAGACTTACAATATAAGGTATAACTATTTGAAGTCATTTTACTAGGACACTAGCTACAATTTCACTGCCAATACAATGCAATAAATTGGTCTCCAGTTTTGCAAATTTTTTGAGTTGTCTTTTTGTTGTAAAGTAACTAAAAACACTTTAATTTTGACTATTTGAAAGCTGAACCTTATAGTATTCTTCCTTTAATGAATATGTTTCAAGTTCTCCAATCAAATGCTAGCATTTTAGGTAAAATTCACCCGTTAATTCATCTAAGCCCAGGTTTTTGTTTGGATTCATACATTTTAATGAATTGAAACATTCAGTTATTTAGAATTTACCTTCGTATAAATCTGCCTGTTGGTCATTTAGTTTAACGTTATCTGTAAGTAGTTTATCTATATACGAAGTCTATACTATTTTTGAGCCATATAATGTTTGATAAAATTCAACCATTGCTTTTAAGGTATCTTGAGTTTGAATTATGATTTTGTTATTGACCTTTAGTGATGTGATAACGTTGACTTACTTGTCTCGATTTATCTAAAGTGAGAAAATATTTTGAATTGTTTTGTCCTTCTTCGACACATTGTACCCCAGATCTAATTTGGGCTCCTTGAGTTTTAAAGTTTATTTGTTTTCCTCTCTCATCATTTAGCAGAGTTTGGTTGGATAATTTTTGGTACATATAGATTTATAGCATTTACTAGTCTGATTATATTTTCCATATCTTCATCATCATTTAACAAGGAGTTATTTAACTTCCAAAGCCCTTTTCCCTCTTATTTGGTATTCTGAGTTTTAAACAAAAATGCCATGTGATCTGTATGCTGAGCTGATGTATATAACTTACTAGATGGACAAACTAAAAGGTTTGGTTCTTCTTCAACACATCCCAATGGCAATTGTCTGTCTATAGATGTTGAAACTGAAATCAAAGCAGCACATTAGAATGCCTGTAAGTTAACATTTCAGCAAATTGTTTTTGTTTTGTTTGAAACTTAGATTTAAAATCGAACCATATATTTTTTAATTGACGGTTAGCAGATATGACAGTATGACGTGTTAATAACATCACAAGCTATACATTAAACAGTAAATAATCTTAGAACTAATACTAAAATTGCCACCGCATTTAACATTTGATACAGTCCGATATGTTCACATTTTTAACCCATTACATATTGTTTGGCGTAACAGGTTTGTTTATATTTGCAAACATGCCTCCTGTTTAACCCTTACAAAGATAAGCATAAATAATAGAAATATTCTAGACCATTATCTTCAAACCTTCTTACAAATGTGCATTTAACAGTTATTAACAGTTTAAAGATGTATGCCGAAATAAAAACCATCAACATTCAAACTCATTTCTTCAAAAACAATACAACTTGTTTTGACTCACCTTTCTCGGACAAATACTTCAACGCCACTCCAAGATTTTCTAAGCTAAGAAAGTCTTTAACATGTTCTTTTATTGTCTTAAATGCTTCCCAAACCTCAGCCATTTCCTCAATCAATAGATGCCCTCCGGTCGTACTGATTCAAAATTAAAAACACATTTTAAACAATATAGCACATTCCCAGACATATACAAAAATAAGAACATGCATCTATTTAGGTCACTGTGCGAACTATTTATTTCTGATTTGTACGATAATTGTTTTTTTCGTTTCTGTTTTCCGACATACTAGGGCAACAAGCGCTAACGATAAAAAAAATCAATATTGATAACCATGTAGATGGACATCTGTAAAGGCTATCAGTGGTGCGTACGATGGTAGCGGTGTTGTTTTAATGCTAATTGAAAATAGTTTACCATGGCTCCAAAACTGAGAAAGAATTTGTATTGTCAGATCAAGTGTTGGTTCAAGTTACAGTACATGCTTTTATAGATTGTTTGTAGATACATGCCATGACAACTTCAAAACACCTAATTAACTATATCTCAGAGGTATAAAGTAAATCACAGTTGTGTTAGAAAGTTATATAATTAACGGTATCATCAAGTTATTCGAATTGTTTTCAACGAGTTACATCTTTGTCCTTGTACTGTTTTAACTTTAATCATAGTTATTTGCGTTGTATATTCTATATATTGACTAGGGCGGTGCCATATTTGACCCCATCTTTACCATTTGAACTACCTTTGTACAGGACAAATGGGGCATGGTAAGGGTAAACTATCTAAGCCCTCCCATTTGTACCTTTGGAGAAGAAGTGAACTTCAGTTTTCACTTTAAAGAACAGAACAGAGAACATGCACAAAGTACACCATCATAACATTTTAACATAATTATAAGCATCTGTACTTGGAAATGATTGCCTTAACATGACAAATAAACAAAGTATGCTTAACTGTTGCTACAATAATGTCACTTGATACATACATGTCAAATAGCTGTTGTTACACATGACATGCTAATGAAAATAAACACGAATTGTAGACTTTTGTTTGGATGATCAATTTATAGTTACTGCAAAATATTATTTAAATTCCTTGGTATACAAGGCTATTTTTAAAAGACTAACTTTACTCTCCGTTTTCATTAAGTCGTAAAATATGTATATGTTAGGATGTTAATAGCAAAATGACTTTATATATCTTTGTCTTAAATAAAAATAACAAGGACATACAAGTATACAATGGTGTTCGTCTTCCACTTAGCTACTATTATAACATTGACAATTATTTTCGTCTCTTGGGATGATATTTTTTGAATACCTGCCAATTAGAATTATCAGTGTATGCCATGAAAGTCTGAATCTTGTTATAAAAAAGCCTCTAGTTCTTTTCTCGAAGATCTTTGAAGTTTTTCTTTCATGTTGCCATGGCAACAAGAGTTGTTCATGTAATCCAATCGAATAAATTTAGCAAAGATCCATTGAAGGATTATTTCTGTGAAATTTATTTGAAATTGAACGAGCAGTTTAAGAGAAGAATATTTTCAAAGATTTCTATATTGCTATATAAGGAAAACTGACCCTGGCCCTTGCGGCCATTTGTTTTGACATATTATTCTTTGAAAAACTTTGTAAGAGGTCCACCCAAAAATCATTTCTGTGAAATTAATTTGAAATTGAACGAGACGTATAAGAGACAAAGAATGTTTAAAGAAATCCATATAGTTCTTCTGCAAAAACTGAATCCGCCCCTGGCGGACATGTTTGTTGACATATCATTATTCTTTGGACTACTTTGATTGAGGTAAACCCAATTATAATTTATGTGTAGCTGTATCTAAATCGGAGCAACAGTATTTGAGAAGAAGATTGTTAAAAAGTTTCACTTTCTATGCCATTGCAACAAGAGTTCTTTATGGAATGAAATTTTATTGTGAAAATTTAAAAGGGGACTATCCATAAAATATCACAGCCAGGTTCCGTCAACGTCCACCATTGGATTCAGATAAGATGTTGTTTAAACAAAGTGTGGACGTCCGACACACGACGACATACGACGGACACCGGACATAGACCGATAACAATTTCTCACATGAGAATACTACTCGTGAGCTAAACATAAAAGGCCTTATCACATTACTTCCGGTATTGGGTGATATAACAAGCCTTTTATATTTATTTTTCGATATATCACTCGTTATATTCATACCCGTGACGTACAGTGAAATACATTGATAGAAAGTGAGATCTTCATATTGGCTAATTCCTAGAGTTTATCGATATATTGTGAAGTAAATTCCGCATTTAACTAACATTGATTCTTGTGTAGGTTATCAAATCAGTTTCTTTTGATAAATTTAAAAACAACAGCAAAAACACATTTATTAGAATAAGTTTGTTTCAAATAAAATAAATGAAATAGTATCATAACTGCTTTGTCTTTTCATTGACCAAATAACACACTTTTTATATTAAAGCACTAAAGTGATAAGGGTTCGGATATGGTATTTCTGTTTAAAACACTTGTTTCTAGAGTGACGTGATAAATACAATCTTACACTCATGGTTATAGTAAATTGAAAATATAAAGCTCGTTGTCAGAAACTGTACAAAATTCAGCAGATCTTCGTTTTGTAGGGTTTCTAACAACTCGTTTTGTATTTACATGTGAGATCCTTTATATATCAAAAGATCTGTATCATCTTCAGATAAAACAGATTTTAACGCCATATATTTTCCTTAAACCAAACTAATCCAAACCTTAAAATTAAGATATTTCTTAAGCTGTTTTTGCAATTAAAGCTTGTTTAAGCTCAATAAATGTTAAGATGCTACACGGGTACCACTAAAAGTTGAGGAAAATTATTGTCTTAACTAGATACTAATAATTATAAGATTTTCTTCTTATAAAGGAAAAACTTAAGATTATACTGTAATACTACAACCCCTCACCTTATCCTGACTATTATTGTTGTCTATATTGTTTGGTATTAACAATTGACGTGTATCACATTAACTGCGATATACTATTTTAAACTTTCAAACAAGGATTGTATGCAATTCTTTAAATTTGTTTTGACTTTTAAATTTAAACGAACAATCATAGAAATTGCTGTGCGCAATAATTGGTTTTAACACATGATGACACTATTTATCATGTGGTAAACACAATTAATGTCATGCTCACAACATCCGCCCCTCGAAAAAAAATCCAGGCAGAAGTCTGCTAAGGGTATACTAAACATATCTTGAACTAAACATTTTTGAACTAAGTGTCTATTCAATAAACTTTAATTTTCTAATCATTCGCTAAAAGAATGTCTTGTTCAATATTATATAAAATGTTTTTACTTATTTGGAATTTTGTCATATAAGTCCTTAGACACTAAATTTATTGCACTTCCATTATCTAATAAAGCATTACTTTTGCTGTTTGCACGAATTTGAATAGGAAAGTACATGAACTGGTTTGGTGTTTCAACATTGTTTATCACAACTGGAATTGTATTCTCTGTCCTTTGGCTGTTAAGTTTGTTTGGCGACTGCGTCTTTATGAGTCTAGTGACGTCCTCCAAAGTGGCTTCGTTCTCTGCCGCTTGGGGTCCTCTCGTTTCCCTGGTCGATTTGTCGACAGTCAATTGCTAAATTACCATTCCTGTGACACAACTGGCAAAGATTTGTTTCTTTTCTGGCACAGTTGAGTCCAGAATTTCCCTTTTGTCGACATAGTTGACATATAGTGTCCAGATGTTTGGGCTCGCCTGTCCAGTTACACATACGCTGCTATGGTCATCCGCTCAACATGTAAAACACCTTCTGCTATCATTTTGGGCACCCTTGGTTGTCGTAAGATCTTGGACTCGACGGGAAAATTGCTCAATGTTGTGTTCAAGCAATCCGACGGCTAGAGGTGTAGCTGTGAGGTTATGGGTAACAGGAATGTCTGGTGTTCGATATCCATAGGCTTCTCCGATATTTGCAGCACTAAGGGCCTCTACCGAAGTTTGCGAATTGCCTGCTCGAACGTAAAATGCAAGCTGTGTTGGCAAACACTCCATACATTTTATGCGTAAGTCCATATATGACTTTTCGAGCTTTCTCCCAAGACCACACATGTGGCTGTAAAATGTTTCAAGTATGCCATTGTCACTGAGAAATAAAATTGAAACGACTCCGTGTTAGAGAGAATTGAAGAGGTTGTTTCAGATAAGTATTTCCGGGTGAACACGTGTTCAATGGATGTCCAGCATCTCTTGTCATTGTCGGATATACTCAAATACCAAATTTTAGCTGGTCTATCCAGGCAGAGTTGAAATGCCGCAATTTTACGCACATTGTTTTTTTTTAATTTTATTAAACCTACAGTTGACATTAAAGTCATTTAAAAACCGATCAGCATTTTCCGTACTAAATCCAACGACAAAAAAAATCAAAATCGCAATATTTTGTGTATCTTTTGGACCTCAAACGAGGTGTTAATCGCAAAAATGGGTAACTACAAATGTTTACATTACTATAAATACGAGAAACACAATAGCAAACTTTAAATCGAGTATTTATCAGCACGTCATTGTTGACATTCTGAACGTTGTCAAAACAAACCAGAACAGTTCTTAAATTATCTTATCAAATGTTGCTCATTTACACATTATATTCACATATGCGGATGACATCACATGCATTTTTTACACATTGCATACTACAAATTGACTGAACCACATCACGAATGGCATTCATGATATTAAGTCGCGAGTGGACTGCGTCCGAAACACCTAACGAGCTGCGGAATGTAAACAATACCTCAGATAACTGTCATATTGAAATCAGAAATAAAAACATTGATTTATCGATTACATATAGCGGATGAAATTTCTCACAGTTAACTACACGTGGTCAGTTATAGTTTTTATTCATTATTATGCACATAGTTCTACTGTCTGGCAATGAATATCCTGTACCATCGATATTGGAATCTGCTGTTGACCTGATTCTGGTAGGGTAATTATGGACGACACTGATAGGAGCTAAATGTTCAGACACATATGAAGATGAAAGATTAGAATAAATCTTAAAAACATGATAGAGAGTAATTTGATTGAATTTTCTTTCAACAGTTAACCCAATTTGTGACATATGGTGTAAATTCAACACAAAGCTTGACATGTTAGGTGTGACATGTAACTTTTAGCTATAAATCCTGTGTTTAACTAACTGTAACAAATGCGGCAAAGTCAAAATGATATTGTATTAGGTAAGTTACGGATAGTGTTATAGTGTGAGCTGTTAGAAATTCCCTTTTACAATATAGGACGTTTAATCTTGCATTGTATTTCTTAATTACGTACATTGCCATAGTTTCAAAGGACACAGTTTGATCAAGGGTGTCGAGAAGACGTTACGTAATAGCGGGAACAGAAGAGGTCCTGACGGCGGGAAAGGAGACGACGCCACGTCGCACTTTCACAATTCAAAATACAACGCGAGTTAGTATCTATTGCATTCTTACATTTTAGTTCCGTGACAAAAAAAGCAGAGGGTCTTTCAAAACTGAAGAGAAAATGAACGGCGCAGAACACTACTACTACAAGTGGTTGATACACTTCAAGACAATTCCAAAGTTTTTGCCGAAATGAACGCGAATATTGTCCTGGCATTAGAAGACGACAACACTATGAAGCCGAATTGGATGAAATTGAGGAGTATCTGTTTGATTTAAAAACCCGTATTCAGGAATTGGAAACAAGACATAAAAATCTAGCTGATATTTTACCACCGCCGCTGCTCAATTCCTGAGAAACCCCGCAAGATGAGCAGCATAGAAACACCAGCAACAGTGCATACACTAAATACATCCCTGAATAAACAGCCGGCAAATAAACAGAACAACCGGGAACACATGCAACACTTCCTGCAGAATTTTAAGTGATATTTCTATATGTCAAGCCAGTCTTCGCAGTTTAATCAACTTTCTAAGTTATTAATTCCCATATTTACTGGCAACATATACTAACATTTTGGGATTTTTTAGTCGAGTGTGCACAACGACGTATAGCTGTCTGATGTCCAGAAGTTCAGCTACCTCAGATCGTGACTCCAAGATGATGCCACTAGAGTTACTGAAGGATTTCCGCTAACGCATTTGAACTACACTCAAACAATCTATTTACTGCATTCATGAGCGCTTTGGACAGGGATATTGTGAATGCATACATGCAAAATATATTTGAGTTACCACGTCCTAAATGTAACATAATCAGTCTCAGGGCCTTTGAAGAAAAATTGGAGTCGTATATAAGAGGTTACCAGTCCCTTGGTCAAGGTCAGGATTCTTATGGCAACCTATGGCACGCCGTTTGCCGTCTGGTATATAGCAGAGAGAGAAAGAAAGAGGAGAGAGCTCATGTGCATATCGTTATTGCAATATTGTAATTTATTCTATAAACATGACAAGTATCACCAAGAGGTTTGGTGAAACAATGTGAAATTGTAAATATTTCATTTGTATATTGCTGTTTCAAAATTGTATGAATTCTATAATAACTATGAACTTTATGATAACAACAAAGAAAGAGTAGTGAGCTATTGTTTTTATTGTAATTAACATCTGCAATCGTTGTCATAATGTGACTTAAAATGAGTTTTCATTTCCTAGGTTTTCGAGACTGCTGTGCCTAAATTGATACCATGAGAGAGAGAGAGAGAGAGAGAGAGAGAGAGTTGTAATACTGACAGATTTTAGTGATTTCACTTTTACTATTGAATCATTATGTTACATGAACTTAGAAAATAAGTGAAAGTTGAAAATGTATAATTTATATAGGTTATCCACATAAATTAATTTCGATTGTAAATTAGTTACTGTTGAGGTAAATGTATTAATACATAATGTATGGTTTTATATAATTCAGTATGCCATGGTAATTTAGGAAACGTTTTTATTTCATATGTTTAATGATGCATTATCCATTCTAAGACTAAAATAAATATGTTAGGGTTTTATATGATCATTAGAACATAACAAAAATGGTAAGTTACAGGAGTAAAAAAAAGGTGTTTTGGCTGACCGAAAACATCCTAACGCTCGCGTCTTATTGTTAAGGTTGGTGGCCTATTGGACTTACACAATATAACAACGCATGTGTTAGTGCGGATTAACGGCCCTTTGTAACAGAGCCATTCATGCACATCTGGGGTCACATCAGACTATGCCACATTCTATAATGTCCCTAGTGTTATGTACTCGAGAAACCGTTATACGTAAGTAACTAATAAATGATAATTTAAATTGTAGAAGATAGAACCCTACTTGATAGAATTAGTACTGAAAAGTTTGACGCTAATTTAGATGAAATATAAAATAACGAACTTAAAAGTGTTACAAAGTTGAAAATATTTTTAAAACATTGCGCGAACAGGTTTGGGCACATTATATTCATAATCTCTTAATAAGGGAATACGTCAGTTAATGATACATTTTGGATTTGCACTGACAAATCTATGATAAATTGTTAACTTGTTGAAAATTTGTAGATAATTTCAGGCACAAATATACGTATTTGTATAACTAACACCTTAGACTAAACAATATGACAAAGAATATACTTTAGAATCAGTTTTACACTAGTTATGAACTCGTTTTTTAAACTAAACTTTGTGACAAATAGATAACATCAATTTGACGGTAGTTATGGTCTCGTAAAATTTACTGAAGATAACTGTTTGTAGAGAGATAGGTAAAAATACATGCCTGTTTATTTATTCTGTATCTTTATCCTTACGACATGATGATAAATATGAATAAACTAATCCATTTCGAGTTTGAGTGTTCCATTCCGATTTAATGTTCAAATCTGTTAACATAAGCTAATGCAACTTATATAGGGTCTCCTTCTGTTGTACGATTTCATGTCGGCTATTCTTTACACCACCATATGTGAACTAGCCAATCAAAACCTATGTTCTGAAGATTCTAGATTGACCAATAAAAACCTATGCGCTCAGTATGGCACGCCGTTTGAACAAGTATTCAAAGAACCATAGGTTCTCACGGAGAAACCTATTTTTCCACTGGGAAACCTGGTTTCTCACCCGTGATCACACGTTTTCATAATATTTGTGCATTGCGCCACTGAAAACCCATTGTTCTCGGAAAACTTCTAATCTTGAGTGAGAGCACATAGGTTTTAAATTACTTGTGGAAACGGCGAGCGAGAAACCTAGTTTCTCGGTTGGAAACTAGGTTTCTCAGTGAGAACCTATGGTTCTCTGAATACATGTGCTGATGGTATGTCATAGCAACCTACGTATTCCTGTGGTGTTAGAGAAGCTTCCAGCTGAGATTAAACGTAAAAAGACACGTGACCTAGGCGACAATAACTTGCAGCGTCTGGATCTAAGAAAGGCGTTGAAGAAAGAGATCAACATTCTGGAGTCAGGTTTACCTTTACATACACATAAATTCCAAAACGCCACAACGTCTTTCTTTGCGGGAACAGGATCGAACCAAAGGAGCACACGTAGGCAGCAGACGGCAGATAAAATAAGACTGATAGTCCCCAGATGCCCATTCTGCAAAGAATATCATTTCAGTGTCGACCTGGAGAGGTAACTAAAGTTGTTGATTGAACGAAAATTTTCAAACAGAAATGATTATGTTTCAAATGTTTAGGTAGTCACCAGAGAGTCGTGTGCAGATCGAACCACTGATGTCGTTTTTGCCACCATAAACATCACATTAGTATTTGTTACCTACAACCCCAGCAACCAGTCCTATAGAGAGGATTGAATGAAAGAACCCCAAGTTGCAACCCAACATATCAAAGATCAAGCTATTTCCTGTCCAGTGACTAGTCTGCCATTCTTCATTAAACTACTCCGTACAGACCTAATATTTTGCTGAATACAGCCGTTGCCAAGTTAACATCTGAAAGACATTGTATAGACGCTAATATTTTATTCGAAGGTGCACAGAGATTATTCATCACCAAAAACCTAGCGGAGAGACTCGAACTTTAGAGATCAAGTACAGAGATCGTACAACTAGCATTGTTTGGATCATCAGCAAAGCAGGTTAGTCATATGGATTTAGCGAAAGTTCATTTGATTACCAACAGCAGAGAAAAGATAGCCATAGATGTCCTGATAGTATCCACTATTGCCATTCTCCTGAGAAATGTACAACGTAGCGTGACAACACTTCCGTATCTTCGTGGACTTAAACTTTCACATCCGTAAACAAGCGATGACACATTCAACATAATCTCTCCTGATTGACGCAGATACGTATTGGGAGGTTGTTGGTGACCAATTGATACGTGGCAACGGAACTATAGCTGTACAGTCAAAAGTAGGATACCTTCTTTCCGGCCCACATCCAGCGATGCCAGCTATGACATACCTTATCATGACTTTTATTATTACCCCAGCTATGTAAAATACGATCTAGAACGATTATTAAAGTAAGAATCACTTGAAATACAACATGATAAAGGCGATGGGACAATGCTCGACTACCTAGTGGAATACAAGAAAACATGCATTGTTTTTCGAGATGGTCGTATTTCGGCGAAGTAAGCATGGAAATGTGATCCTCCAGATCTACCTGATAACTACTAAATCACATTGCGATGCCTTAAAAATACAATCCAGGGATAACTACATGACCCTGTTATGATTCAGGAGTATGTCGATATTATCACAGGTCAAGAAGAACACTGTTTCATAGAGAAAGTATCAGAAGACAATCCAAGGATCAGAGTTCACGACACTCCTCATCACAGTTTGAAGAAATATTTAGCCTCAGATCCTCCTCTTAAACCAAATTTAAAGGTTAGAGATTCACCCCCATTTGCAGTCACTGGAGTAGATGTCACGGGAGCGTTACACATAAGAGGAAAAACTGAAATTGAGAAGGCTTACAGTTGCTTATTCAATTTCAACGTGGCAACACGGACAAGGTTTCAGGCACACTTTATCAACCATTTTCGGTAACCATGGCGACACGAGTACCTTACATCATTACGCCAATACTACCAGACGACTGGATATAATAACCAAACAAAGTTGGCGACGTAGACCAGATGTACGACGGAACACCTAGGTTGCAGTGGACGCTTGGAACTATCCAAGAGCTGATCACGGGAAACCACGGTTACACACAAGCGGCGACGTTACGTACCAGCAATGGTCTTATCACATTAAGACAAATCAAAACACTATATCATTAGAGGTAACTCTTGACGTTGATGTCCATTTCGAGGCCGGGAGAACGTTGAGAAGACATAAAGTAATGGCGTGAACAAACGACGTCCTGACGGCGGAAAAGGAGACGACGTCAACGTCACATTGTTTTTGTAACTGTTTTGTACATGATTCAAACTATGATTAAACCTCGACCTGTAAACATATGAAATCAAAACGCGAGTTTGTAATTATTACAACCTTACCAAGGGTTTCTCCTAATTTTTTAATTGAGCATTTTGATTCAGTGCTTTCATCATTGCAGCTTATACCAAGATTGGACTAGGATTTTTTACCTTTACTTTTACCGAATGAAATGGACTGTGTTTTCCCAAGGTGCAGGTACAGTGTATTACTTATTAACCACTGACTGACTATATTTAAGTATTTTTTCAAAAATTTCTCAATGTCATGCTTATCTTTCGCACACACAATGATGGGATCATCTGCATATATAAGTAGTTTACTTTTCACTATCGCCGATATACCATTTACATAAAAATAGCAATAGTCCTTTTATTGATCCTATAAATACACAGCAGGATATAGTGGCTGACGAAGACATACTACATGTATCTGCAACTTTAACTAAATGACGTATATCCGACAAATAAGAAGACGAACATAATTATGAAAGAAGAGTCTAAGAGACCCAAAATTACGTATTTATTTCAATGGTTTTAATATAAAAGAGTGATTTACAGTATCACATGCTTTTTGAATATCTAATAGAGCCATACCAACAAAGTTTTAACCATCTGGAAACATATTTAGTTTATGAGTTTGTTTAGGCAGGTATCAGTCGAAAACCCATGATACTTTGATTAAGGGTTTCATTTACTTGATCATAGATAACCCGCTCAAAGACGGAACGATAATTGCCAACATCTTATATATCTCATTCTTTTTGTATCATGGAACAACACTTGGAAATTTAGGATCATCTGGTACAACGCCATGTTTAATGGACAGGTTTATATTGTTTGAAAGTGGGTAAGCAATAATAGAAGCTGAGTCTTTAACAGAACAAGAGGTTGTGTCATCACTTAGATGCTTCAAAACTTTATTTTCTGAAACAATTCAGAATGTAAAACGGTAAATATCAAAACTACTATGGCAATCCAGATAAAATTATGGCCTAGGATATTGAATATCTAAAAATGTTGAGATATATTTCGGAAACATAAATGCACTATGATTGGAAGTGATACTTGTGGTAATAGTTACAAAAAAGACACTCAAAATTAGTATTTTATCTCTAACACTTACACGGTTAGTCACGGTGCAGACGTTTTAAGCTTAGTTTCAGTGACTTTATGTAAAAAATTCAAAGTGACTCTGCAAATAATGTCATCATAAAAACTATTGCATTCATGTCATGTTCAAATTTACAAATTTGGGCAGATGTTTAAAAACATCTGATTTTTAACCCAAATCTAAAGTGCAGTCGCTTTAAGAAAATCTGTACAAATATATGCTGCTGTACTTTTGGTTCTTTTTCCCCCTATATTAAAGATTCATGTTAAACAATTTTTGGACAAAAGTAGGCGGCATATCTTTTCTAAACTAATTATAATATACAAAGTAGATAACCAAATGCAAACTACACAGGCGAATTTAAGCTGAATTGTGATGAAAACATTGAACACGCATCTGACATTGAACAGGGGACATCTACAAAGTGTCATTTCTAAAGTTTTTTTTTCCAGTTTTACCTAGTTTTTCACATACAATTAAGTGTCCGATTTGGATGAAGATTTGCTGATATCCACAACTATGGTATACACTAGCCTGAGCCCATTAGCAGTAAAAGAATATTTAAAATGTGCCTACTGTACACTGCATCATTGTGTAATTGGATTGAAAACCAGGCATGATAGCTTTGTCCACATATTTCACTATCTGGTTTATGTGAGTCCAACCATCATCTCTATAAAATAATTGTTATGTCAGACCATATAACAACTAAAAGATTAGAAAATCTTCGTCTTATTCGTACAGTTTCATTTTCATATTATTGCGATCCTATAAAAAACTTATTAATATGCATTCGCAAAAACAATTGTAGCGAAAACATGGCTGGTATATATTATTTCTTAAACTATTTAACTACTGGAGCCCTGACAATGGACACTCGTATTGGTATTCGGTCAATTTCTTTAACTTGTCTTACTGATGTCGTTGTCAGAGAAAAGAAAACGCTTCAAATTTGTAAACAAACAACATGGTTTACATTACATAGCCTTTTTAGTATGCAAAGAAAACCCAAGAACTTACGTGAACGTGTGATTGGCATGCTTGATATCGGTATGAGACGTGTTGGGAGTTCTAGTACGGCGATACGTAATTTTTGCACCCAATTTCGAATGCCAGGACGCACCGACGTTTTGCCACGTCGTGGACGTCCGCATGTTACAACGCGGAACCAAATAGTTGCAAGTCATTTGTTCTAGAAGGATGACAAAGAACTGGATACTGCCTCAAGTTTCTTTGTTGGAGAAGTGAACGAACATTATAGGGCTCAATTTCGCCCTACGTGCTGGCCAGGAACATTGCAATCTGCGTACTGGACTAACGTCAGAGTTAAAAGTGGTTACATTTGACACGGAAGCCCGTTGATATCTGATGTATACAGAAGACGATTGCAAAACAAATTGCGGGAGACATCTTCACAGAAAAAAATGTAACCTAAGGTCACACGGGCGTATAAGAACCCTGAATACCCAGTACGCTGTATCGTGTGGAGGTATGAAAATTACATAGATAAATGGAATGCCATTTCATTTTGCTTTAAAAGGTTCATCATACATAATTTGAATATTGAGATGATAATTGAAAACAATAAAATGTATATTTGGATCCGACGACATGTTTTGAGAATTGCATCCATGCGCATGAGACGTATTCTAGTTATGTAACTTACAGGAACATATTCGTATCGAAAGCCACTTTAGAGAGGTAATTACTGGTTTGTCTCTGCAGTGTTTGCCATTTTGTAGTTTGACGCGACTCATGTATTCCATAGAAACTAAAGTTTTTTTTTATATTTCAGACCAATCAAAGGTAAGAGCACAATGTTTTACCTGCGGCCTTAAAAGACCTTCATGGTGTGGTTCGACAACGTTCCAGTGGGAATACACACCCTACACCTACTGCTGGAAGAATGTGTACGGAAGCGGAGTTTGTTTGAAACTTCACAAATCATTCACTGAGAGCCACCGCCGCCATTCGCTTGTATGCGGCGTGAGTAGATGAATAACTTATCAATAAAAAGACAGGCCACTACTCATCTGCTTCACTTACTTACAAACGAACCTCTGACGAACAACAGGAGAAATAAGTAAAATTTTGCAGGCTTCAAAGCTGCCGAAAAAGGAATGCGAAGAACCTACTCCTGAGCCATCAGTTCGTGAAATTAATTTTACATGCAACGACATGGCTCTCAATTTGAAATTCTGTATGTAATATGAAAATGTACAATTTATCAAAGCACGTTATTACCCACCACGTGTCAGTCTTTAATCCCTGAATGAACTGGTGTAAATATTAGTCGGCACTTATCCGTGTAGTCCAATACTAAAAATTACTTTGTCTTGCTTTTCACGTTTAGTCCAATATCTTTTTATATTGGACTGCACGTGAAAAATACGTTACTCTTGGCTATCAAAACCAGTCCAATATTAAATATACGGTACTGATAGTACAATGGAATGACGTCATAACAGTGTTTTGGTATACGATGTTTTTCATAAGTATTTACCCTTTAAAGCTTGACTGCATTGTACCACTTAACAATGCTTGGAATGAACTGTCTGTTTGTTTAGATCCACATTCATATTTCAGTTCTTCATCATCTTCGTGTTTCATACACCACAATAAACCTGCATGTATACATATATTACTTTTTAGCAAATAAATGTTTGAGAGAAATTTCGATGAAGTTGATTAAAGCAACCTGTGGAATTAGCTACAAAATATTCAAATACTAGACAGACTTTACCCGTGTGAACGAAGAAAAATACATTATAATGTTTACAAATGGTTATAAAAATTCACAAAGTGTGAAATGAAACAATTTACCGCTCTTCATTAAGGAAGATATGTATATCAAGAAAAAAGTCATAATATCTTTATAGATTTTGAATACTTAAAAACGAACGTACATATTTCTTCTTTATAAAAAATGTTTGGATACAAATTGAATGCAACTCTTCAAGATATGTGTCTCTTTGCGAAAAAACATACAGATTACTACTTCATTAAAAGTACATATGTAAGTTGTAATTTAACTCGGATACAAATTGTATGCAACTCTGCAAGATTATTGTCTCTTTGAAAAAATGCCTGGATTTCCTAAAAGACAGATCACTTTGAAAGGCGGAACATAGCAAAAATAACCTTTGTCAGTATCAGCTGCTGAACCAACATGTTTGAGAGCCAAAACAGCAAGTTGATTGTCAAACCCAGAATCAGTCATTTCCTGTAAAAACGCTAGTTTCATGATGTCTTCGTCCGACCTAGTATCTGAATATTCTTTCTTAGAATTATCCATCACTCTTTCAACCAAGAGCCATTCCTTTGCATCTGACAAGGCAGTTGTCAAGTCATCTACAAAATTAAGGTTGACGGCTTTACTACATATAGCAGCATTGCTTTAGGAATGTTGGCATTGCTACCTAGTTTCTCATCTATTGATTATGTGTCTATCGTTCGAAATTAAAACCGCGAGCTCGTTATTACAAAACTTGTCATTAAATGCTATAGTTTATTCTGACCAAGAATAAAATTATATAAGAATGACTAGCATATTAACTTAACATTTAGTCGGCAATTACATACATTTGCATTCTTCCATAAACATTTAAAGGAAGAAGATAATTCTTTTATGACACGATTTTTGCGAGAAACATATCTTATTTAAATTATGGTACTCAAATTCTGCATTGAGCAGATATAACGGACATAAACCGGATTCGGTGTTTTCCTTATTAGGTGACATTACCGTTTTTATATTCAAACAATTTGTAACTAAAAACTATATTTTGAAATAATTGATTTGTAAACAATGTATAACAGTGGTTTACCTCGCGAACAATCTTCTTTTATAGCCATCAAAAGGGGGAATATGCTATCTGAAGGTTCTTCATCTGTACTAAATTTCGCCAGTTCTTTTTGGAGGATTACCAGTTGATCGATTGTAAAAAGGTTGAGTTCATGATATTTCTTCCTTGTATCATTGATTAAGACCCGCCATTCGTCTAGCATTAGTTCCATTGAGCTTGTTATTTTTGAAACAATCTCACAAACATCTTCATGTTTTGTTCTCCGGCCCTATGTACAGCAATAGTATAGCAAATATACTTTTGAATTACATGTATATGCGTAGGAATAACTAGAACTGACATACATGGCATCGTGATAATAAGAACTTTTGAAAAAAATGCAAACATGCAATCACATTGGAGGTAGTCAAGATATTTGAACAACACAATTGTTTCTCTAATATGTAATTTGTCCAATTTTCGCAGTCAAGTCGTAATAAAAGATATAATATAGTAGCTATTGTAACATACTAACTTTCGACATTACCATACTAAATTGAAAATCTAAAAACAGAAACCTCAATACAAATGTATAGATTACCTTTATCTCTTGTGTTTGACAAAATACCAATATAGCACAAACAGGCTGATTAATGTCACAGAAGAATGATGCTTTCCAATTTTCAAACAGAAGACAACCAGCTTGGCAAAGATTCCTGAACACATCTGCAAGGCGCCTGATGCAATCAAAAGCCTGTAACAATAAATAAACAGCAAACATATTCAGGAAGATATTTTCTGTCGCCGACGTGCTTCCATTAAAAGTACATCGATTAAAGGCTACACAAAAAATTTGCATTTTAGACAAGTTTCTTAATATGCGCACTTACTATTGATAATAGTTGACAGAGAAGTTTATTGTTGAACAGTGTGCGCTAATGGAGATTTACTGTTTTAAATAATCCTAAACATGCAACAGAGATGTATGTCCTTAAATAATTGGGTAGATGACGGTTCAGTCGTGATGTTAAAATTTAATGTTTGTATTTGGAAAAAACGAACTTATATACGACATTTTAAATGTCAAATTCAAATTTGATACATGTACCATGGTGAATTTTTCTACAGTTTCGTTCCCTTCTTTCCCTGCCACTAGAATTAGACGGCTCTGTAATTCTTTCAGTTGGGTAAATGAAAACTGTGTTTGCTCCAACTCTTTCCCGGAAATTTCCAATTTCAGTATGTTTTCAACATCCTA
Source organism: Nuttallia obscurata (assembly GCA_032358795.1). Lineage (NCBI taxonomy): Eukaryota > Metazoa > Mollusca > Bivalvia > Cardiida > Psammobiidae > Nuttallia > Nuttallia obscurata. The sequence goes on from JAULCC010155457.1 coordinate 21,885, forward strand.
TAACAGCGAAAAAGATAAGAGTTCAACCAGTTAAAGCAATTGAAATCGAGTCTGGCAAAATTAACAAAATCGATACATTTGAGATTTGACGGATAATCTAGCTCTTGGTCATATTTCAACAATTTATTTACTAAACACGATTAAAACGATTATGATAGAAGTCTTATTTTAATTTTGACATGTATAATAGATATAATATAAAAAAGCTGACAGCGAATTCGACTGTATCGTATCTTATGATATGAGTTAATATCAATTGATATCAGGAATCATAGATGGTCCATTTGTGTTGGATGCTTTAATGTTATAATATTATGACATCTTGTGTCCTGATTAATCGTTGATTTTCTGTTACAAAATCTTCTATGATACTATGAGGACCGAGTCTGCTACATAAATATAAAAAGTAATATACTTTGTAACAGATATATCTCATACAAGTTTATATAAGCAATGTATCACCGCCCGGCGTCAACTTAAACGTACGACGCCGTTGACGTCATCTTGAATGTAAACAATTTTGAAAGTGTGACATATACCATTATAGAACAGTTGACGATTTTTTAGTTCCTGCCTATTACACATTTGACTGACCTGATCATGGATGAAAGTCACCATGACTATTTAAAATACATACTCTATTTGTCGTCGATTACTATTGGATTTTATTAGTTTAAGTCAATATAGTGAGAGGAAATGGACAAACAGCCGTGCAATCGAAACTCTAATATCTTTTATCGGTACCTGCATCTGAGAACACGAAAAATACTTATACGACCGTCATGAATATGTTGACGTCACATGTTCAGGAAGAGTTGAATTTGGAAATGTTCTGACAAAGAGAGACACTTGTTATCGAGGAAACGGAGTCGGTTTCACTCGTGACAAATACATGCTGAGTAACCAGAAAACAAATAATTTATACAAATAAGGCAAACATATCACGCTTATTTACTACTGAGAGATGAACATCCAATCTTACTTACAATTGAATATGTTACTAAGCAATGAACAATAAACGTTATCAGGCGACTGAAAAAGAATCCAGAGTTGTCAAAGGTATATGTCGATATAATTGAGGATCAAGAAAGACATGGTTTCATCGAAAGGGAAAATGACACTTACGGCAGGAAAATACATTGCATGCTCCACCATCATGTAAAGCAAGGTTCTTCAACTACGCCGATCAGAATTGTTTAAGACTGCAGTTGTAAAGCTTTATTTAGATGCAATAGCCTAAATGACTGCCTGCAAGATTCTTCATCAAATCCAACTTACTTCACAGGAATATTCATGAGGTCATGTAGTCATCGAAATGCATATAGCATAGTCATCGAGAAAGCATTTTTAATCATTGGACTACAAGAGGAAGACCGTGGTTGGACAACGTTATTTTCTTGCTCAGTGACCTTACGATCCAAGACAGTTCAGCTCTCATTAAACGTACAACTTTAAGTCCATTCTCATTGAAGCCACATGTTCGCCATTCATATTAAGCACGAAAATTATCAAGCATCTGAATTAAAACGAATGTAACTTAACAAAGAAGTTACTGACAGATACGTTTATAACATTATTCTAAATTTTCCAGATGTGAAAAATATTTTCCTGTGTTAATCTTAGATTTTGGCCATCAAATAGCCAGTCTCTAAAGAGTATCGCCAGAACATTCAGCGTTACTAATAATGACAAGATAGTATGGATGGCAACGGTTACTAAAATCATTTACCGGCCAACCGTTCAATCTTCCGACCAGTTAGCCCATTAACTAATAAAACGATTAGTGGCGGATCACGAAATACTGAGAATAATTACGCTACCATGTCATAAAATGTTATTCAATATCAACTTTCTATTCTGTAAGCGTATTCCAGAAAAGGTATTAATGCTAATCTATAATCACTGTTTCGCCTTGTGTTAAAAATAATGACATGTTATATTTCTTTTCACCAGAACCTTATCTGCCAGTATACGTATACGGTAGTACGGTTAGTCGTTGTAGTTGTTTGTTAAAATTTGAATATCTCTATATGTATTCCATGATTAGGATAACTCTATCCTACTCAGTTTAAGATAGTTATTTTTGAATACGGTTACACGCCATCAAATTAGTTTGCATGACATTATTTTATATAAAGTTTAATTTTCCAAGATCTATTCTTGGATTTTGGATATTTAGATTAATGTGTGATATTTTAAATTAACACTTCTGATTCAAATATAGGAAATAAGTAGGGATATAAATGGTGCCTGTTATACACACACATAATGTCAACATTACTAACAGAGAATTAAACTGTACAGTTGTGTAAACAACTATTTTTGTTTAACCAGAAAAGATATTTACGTAAGAGTTGTTATAAACCTATGAAAACAGCTGATGTTTTATCCAAAAAAGTAATTTAAGGGGAGTTGCGATAAAATTTCGTAAACAATTCATTTGTTCCAAAAATATATATTCCATTACGAGTTGTGATAAACTTTTGTTAACAACTGATTTTGTCCAAAAAGGATACCTAAGTAAATTGATTTCTTGCGGAGATTTTCGTTCGATACAACTAAATTGTGGTATTGGTATTTTTCCATTAGTCATTGGCAAAGTAAAGATACTTGTTTAGATTCAGAAAACATATTCTCGATTTTGTACTCACAAGAGTATCAAACTTGGTCAGTGTTGCCTACCTACAGTGAGGAAATGGTTTAAATTATTTTACACTGATCTTTTTACAATGAGGATTTACTAACAAATAGGCATTCATTTTCAACTGCGTTTAAATTACAAAACAAATACATTGTTTATCTTGAAGGGGTATATAATGATAACGACTACATTCTGTTTGGAGTTTATGCGACGCAAGTCTTAATCTCGATATCACAGAACGATTTTAATATTTTTAGGTTATTTTTTGTCATGTTTCTAAAGAGCATAAACCTTTTTAATTAACAATGTTTGAGTACAATGACTTATAACATATATCTTGCAAATGTTTTCTTATTTTTCGTATATATTTTAATTTTCGCTTGATGTATCCAACGAAATGATAAACCTAAATTTCTAGTATGGATTTGAATTTAAAAAATTGTCATTTTTTCTTCTTGTCTATGTCGTGTTTCTGTTTTAATGGTGAATGATTTAGTTTGTTTTTAATGTCTTTCTTATTTGACCATTTCTAATATCTTTATCCAATATTTTATCATTTTTATATTTCTATTAGTTTGTAACGGGGTTCTTTTCACAATATAAACCAATATGATTTGTTGACCTTTTTTTCATCGGGAAATTTTCTGCAAAATTTGGTACGATTTTTCTATGTCTTTGGACTCATGAATAACCCAGACCTCTGAGCTGTAATTAAGTAAAGGGACAACTAGTGAATCAAAAAGTTTACATACGTCTGCTATTTATAATTCTACTTTATTTAGAAAACATGAAATACTATGTTATGCATATGAAGAGTGTTGCGCTAGACGTTTCAGTGTTCTGATCCAGTTGCCAGTTTTGTAAAAATGGATACCTAAGTATATGGAGGAGGTTCCATTATCTAAAGTGGTGTTATTCATCTTGAAATTTGTGAGACATGATCTGCAATTAAAGTCGACATCGTTTAATAATTTTTGTTAAGTTGTTGGAGAAGTATTAAATATAACTGAATCGTCAGCGTAGATAATTATAAATAGCTTTAAATGTTCGACGGTGAAAATTCCATCTAAATCAAAGTTGATACTATGGGATATATTTTATTTTTGAAAAGCATGAACAATAATGGTAAGCTCGGGTCACCTAGCTTTAATCGGATACATGAGCAGTAATTTCCCCCCGAAAGTAAACTGTTTTACCAGAGTGCTTTTATAAAAAAAAACAGTTTTTGTTTTAGTACTGTAATTTTATACTTCTTAAATGACATTGAAATATACACTTATCATGAGAATATCCAGCTATGTTTATAATCATCTACATGCGTTTGATGTCAGATGAAGACGCATGTTCAATCAGAGAGACCATGCTGGGTACTTTAGTTTTTACACCCATATCAGGAGCGGTCGACACTTCTGAGGGTGCAAAAAGACACATGTTAGGTCTAAAGCCTTGACCATGTCATTGTTGTTATATAATGAGCATGTAATGTCATGTAATACTCCCACTGTGCAATATCCTGTCATAGCTGACAGCGGTGAAACAACTGTGTGTTTTGGGCGAGGGAGGGATATAGACAGGGAGTATTATACCCCAAACAAAAGTTTATCAAAAGACTTGGAATGTTAAAACAAAATCACATTAAGCATTACAAAAATCGTATCGAACGACAACAGTCAACTATGCCAACGTTTTATTTGTTAACTACATCTAGAGTTATTCCAAATCTGCTACGTTATATGTTTCGTCTGATCAGAAACTACACCGATTAGGACTTGAATGAAACATAAACTGTTCAGAAGGGCTAATATCATCATAAGATTCTGATTTTACAAGTAGACCGTTTACATTTGGAAGTTGCCGTTTGCTTTTTATGACTTTTGTGTTACTCATTATTCTTTTCACAGTTTCGTCAATATCTAAAATTTACATATTATTTTTTCAGGATGCCGAAAATGTCTTTATTCTTTGGATTTTGTGTTGAGACAAAGGCGTTATGTTTTCCTTCTTTTGTTTTTTTAATGCTTAATAATCTCCTCTTGGTATTTGAAGGGATTTGATAATGCCTGTTTTTATTACTTGCAAGGGGTATTTGCGTTCCGTTAATATGATTGCTAGTTCTTTCTAAAGGTTATCTAAAGAGAAATTCTTTGTTAACATATTTAATCAAAAACTCAACAAATATTAATGAAGTCTGTTTGACGTCGTTACGTTTTAACGTCGTTTAATGTGTTAACGTGACTTGACGTTACTATGTAACGTCGCATTTTCGACGACGTCATATTGTTAATGTTTATTCTCCTGATGAGTACAAACGAAACCTAAAGTTGCATTTTCACATTAAAAACGGTACATGACCGTTTATATAATGGATTTTCAACTTTAACAAACAGTTGTTTGTTTGGTTTTAAAATAATGATAATTGGTCTTTGTTCTTTCTTAATATATGTATTTCCCCTGATGAAGGCTAACCGCCGAAAGTCACCGTGTATGTGTTGCGTTCATTGCTAACTGTATAAAACAGGTACACAAGAATGAAACGCTGAATCAGACGAAAATAAATACCTCACACTTTGCACTCTCTTGGACAAAGTGTGTGCAACATGGATGTTACCCAGAGGTATTTCAGAGTGTCCAAAATAGAACAACTACGGTGCATAGACTCGTAGAACAGCATGGCGTATTCACAGACGAAAGCTGCTTACTCCGCTGTAAAGGTCGGATAAACAACGACCCCTTTGACCAGTGTGTGAAATTCCCTTATCTGCTGCATCAAAACAAAGCTCACCAATCCTGTCACAACGGACCAAAATGCCCAAACTTTACTTTGTGGCGTAGAGAGCACCATGACAATATTTCGACAGAAGTTCTCGCGCCACACTAACAGACAACGCGACAAGTATCTCATACATAATTTTTAGGAGAATGTCAGGGAAACCATATCGGATACCCGATCCACCCATTGCCTAAACACAGACTTCAAGAAGTTGCACCGTTTACCATAACTGATTGCACGAGTACTAAGGCACGGCTCTTAAGAAACACAGACGGTAGCGCAGAAAAAAGTGTATGCTTGTTTATATGGTGCAGTTCAAATGGAATAAGAGAAACTCATTTATTTTGGCTTTTAGACGTTTAACTGGAAGATAATCAGTACCGCAGATAATAGTATTAGACAACGCTTTAGAAGTATACACCTGATGCGAAAACCATAGAAAAGTTAGCACAGTCTCTCGAACAAAGTTTAAACGCATCGGGACAGTGTAGACATTCATCCCTCAAAGGACTTCCTGGTATGATGGGCGGTGAGAGAGACTGAAAAGGATGACAAGGAATTGCTTTAAAATTTTCTTGGAAAAAACAGGTATCACTTGATAAATATTTGAGACTCTGATTGTCGAGGTTGAGTCTATTCTTAACAACCGTCCACTGACACACATTTCTTCGGATGCTCTCGATCAGGAACCATTGATTCGTCTCATTTATTAAATGACAGGGTGATCACGAAGCTATCTATCCTAACGACAGGTGCGAAGTGTATAAAACAAACGTTACGCATAGCTCATTTAACAAGAGGTCAAATTTACAAATTCAGATTTTATATTTCTGAATGGGTGGAGAAACGACTGTATGACGTCATTACCAGAACATCACATGTAAGTCCACGGGGAGAGGCAAAGGATCAACTGGCTTCTGGAAATTATCGAGGAGCTAACAATTGATGGTAACGTGATCGTACGGGCGGTTTGTATACGAACAAGACGAGGTGTACTATCCACACCATCGGCCAAATTCTATTCATTGGAAATTCGACGTTAGAGAACGAGATTTACGCAAGTTTATTAATATCTATAATAAAAAGACAACAGTTCTCAAGATGCTGAATATTATTTTTAGACAGTGAAACCATATATAAAATTTATTTAAAAACATTGCAAGAGGTGAAATAGTATTAATTCAACTTCATAAAATCTTTTTTTCTACCCGCGTTTGTAGATTGTAGTACATATAAACTTTAAAAGTGTTTCAACTTGCCGACGTTTATATTTAAGTATTTAACGTTAAAAGTATTTAAGTATATGCCTTTTAGACATAAATAACACATTACCCATGCAGTGGCATCAAAAATGCCGGAATCGTGTCCGTTACTGATTGTGTAAATTCCACAAGCGTTTATTGCCTCTGCTTGACGAACTGAGTTTACTGCAGCCGATCCATGCGTTTCCTTTACCCACCTGAACCAATTTAAGTGTCGACAAGTTTCAGCCTAAAGTAAATTGGTACAGTTAAACAATCAAATTAAGATTTATTAAAGTATTGATTTAGATGCTAACTGTAGCAACAGTATGTTTTCTTAGAATATTTACACATAGAAACATTAAAGATTACAGGTCTGTTACCACAACCCATGAGAAGTCTAAGGTATAAGAACATATTTATTTGGGACAAATCATTATTAAGTAAAATACATTACATTACAATATTGTACTTGTAACTCCCAGTCTTTAACGAAAACTACCTACTTATCATATTTACTTGTAATACAGGACGGCAAAAACATACCAACTGAAACGCTAAATCTGCATTAGTTTCTAGGTCCTTCCAAATAAGTTTACATCTCTCAAACAGACTCGTGTAGCAAGAAGGAGGCTTAAATATCAACGGAGCGTAGCTTGCAATTGATGTTTCGAACTGACGGACACATTGCATTACATCAGGTTCATCTCCAGAGGAAATCAATGCCAGATCAACAAATACGTTGAACTCCTGTAGATCCGCTGACAGATAAAACATATTTTTTGTTTGTTTGTTTGTTTAGATTATGAAATAAACAAATCTATCAAATAAATGTCATATTCTAACTTGGCAGTTTCTACATATTACACACTTAAAGCGCATTCTGTTATTCTATTAGCAGGATACAAACTCAATAAAAATCAATTGACAACATGATAGCAAATATAAGCGAATCACATGAACTGTTCATAAAGATGAATATTGGCATCGGCTCGGAGTGAGGCAATAGCTAAAGTTGTAATAGAAAGCATGTCTTATATTAAGTGACACTACTTTATATTTTGATAAAATGGGAAAGATGAATAGAACATATTGGAAAATAATACAGCTTCTTTTGATTATTATTTCATTCTTTATGAACTATAATCAAGTTGGACATAGCTCGACCACTAAGACGAAACAAACGCATTTAGAATAAATTTGTTGAACAAAACAGCATAACCATAAGCAGGATTGGTCATCGGATAAAGCAATAAGGTCAGTGTAAATGTTCCTATGATCCCCTACGCTTATGATCTTATGCGATATTTTGTTCAGTACTGTGTCTCCAGTATCTGTTTCTGTAATGCTACCTATGTACGAACAACATAACAATCCGTTTTCCAAAATCACGTTTATTATCTATGTTCCGATTTACACTTTCTGATACCAATTAACAAAATAAAGACCAGATTTTATCAATGGCGTCAGGATAATCTATCAAAACTGTCAATAGGTGAAATTGCAATGTTCGGTTAGGTTTGTATTTGTTCGTATATATGTAAATATATATCATTTATAATGTATTGCATATAAACAAACTTCTCCATGTTGTTTTCTTCAGTTATTACCTTTAATGAACCAAGGTAATGCAGTGTAAGATAGGTTTTAACAAATATACCTTATATATTAATTTATATAGCAGCGAGGCAGCTATATAGGTGTTTTTTTCCGAAGTTATGGGAGAGTGAGATTTGCCAGCGAGGCAGTTGAAACTCTGTCAACGTTGAAAATTTAAGCAACGTCCGTCGCGGTTGCTAGTGTGATGGGAGACCGCGCGGTATCTAATTCCGGATCGGAAGGTTATTTTACACTTTTTTTTCTTTATTTCTTTTTCAATTTCTATTTTTTATTTATTTATTTTTAATGAATATAAAGCTTTATCCGCTGAAATCATTTCTGAACAAAGGTGTTTTTCTTACATGTCATTTCAAATCTATTTCCCCTAAAAAACATACTATCCAGATAAAACAAATAGAATATATAATCTCTTAAGCTTCGAGTATCCAAGTCCTATTTGTCTATGCTGAGGTGGTATTGAAAACAAGTCCCACTATGAGTCTGAGAATTGTTTGAAGATGACATGCTCACGGATGATGACAACATTTCAATTTTGACAAGTGTTGAAACATACTTTTTATTAGTGTTTGACTAATTTGTCAAATTAGCTAATTCGTCAAATTAGTATCTTAGTCAAAGAACAATAGAGGTCTACAGTCCGTCGATTTTAGTCACAGTTCACGGAGCGCCAAACACTTTATCTCTCTTTTTTTCTAAATTGTGATAGTTTTATCTCTCAGTATTCAACCGATTAAAATACAATAGTATTGTATGTCACTGGATTCCTATTTCGCAATAAATTATTTGTACAAACAAGGATACAAATTCAAATAAGCCGGCTGAATGTTTTTTCTGAATCCTTTTCACATTTGTATTAATTTATAATATTATGCCTATTGTATGCATTTGTGAATAAATGTGTTTACACTCATCCATTTTACTCTAAAATTCAGACATTTTATTTTACTATTTTGTCAAGGTGGTAATACATAACCTCAAATCTAAGTCTCAAATAAACATACAAATGATTACTTATATTTTAGTTGGCAACGCAGAACGAGCAGAGGAAAGTGTAAGTTTGTCATGGTAGGTCATTCAAGGTCATTTAATTAAACGTATTCAAAAGAATAAATAGTTACGATTCGAAGAAAAGTGTATTATGTATATCAATAAGCAACATACCAACGGATTCCTTAACCCACATGATCAGTACTTTGCTGCGTGTAAAGGTTTCCAAACAGTCTACTTGGATATCGTTTATGTCTGATAAATCTTTACACATTTCAGACACCTCACTGTCAATGAAATTTATGTCCGAGTCTAGTAGGCTTTGCTAAAAAAAGCAAACAACATTGGTTGTGGTTTAAATGCTCATGTCACAAACGATTTATTTGTTAATGAAGAAAGCAAAGAATCTAGAGAAAATATTTCAAACATTATGTGACCATATTTTAAATACGACTTTCCTTGCTTTCAAGATAATAAAGCAAAGCTGTAATAATGACGTCTCAAATATTTAAACCTTTGAAAATATTTAAAATGAAACACTTCGAAATGATAAATCAAAAAGTTTTACACTTACATCTGCCAGAGAACGAAGTCTTTCAAAGTCCCCGGTTAATTCGTATGTCTTAATAACTTTCAACAAAGCGTTGGCTCTTGAAGAAACGTCCTCATATTCCATGAATTGTTTTAGTTTATCTATTAGTAAATCGATTTTCCTAGTATCATCAGTTATATAATTCAGTTCGTTACGTAATTCAGTGTCAACTTCTCCTGTTAGTGAACCAATGAGAGTTTCTTTACACCACCGTAAAGTTGCTGTTCCGTTTGACATGCATTCGCAGTCCATTTGCCATCTACAGTAATGAAAACCGGGACTAAATATTATACTACATACAAAACATAATGCATTTGAACCTTCAGTAAGTTTTTAAATTTAGTTTAAAAGTGTTGTTTTACTATGGTTATTTTTTTATAATGTATGTATTTACAAAAAAATGAAACAAAACATATGTATATCTATACGACACAGCAATAATTAAGTTAGTCAATTAATTATATACCTTTTCGAAACAGGAAGCCAAACTGATGTATATATATCTTCAGGTGTCTGACAAAGACTTTTTCGTTCATTGAATTTGCAGTTCCACGACCGCAAAAATACTTTGCTTTCTAAACATTTTTTCAAATCTGTTAAAACGCTAAAAAATTCCGGACACACATCAACTGGGTGTAATTCAACAGGCGAATCGTTTTGGTATAGGTCTGCATATAATATTTTAGGTGTGCAAAAGTCCTTCACCCGCCATTCGTCCATCTGTTCGTGCATAATCATGGCTTCAATCTCGACCAAATTTACTGAAAAAATCAATATGTAAAGCTAGTTTTCGACCACGTTTCACTGATAGTGATGTATTTGACTGAACGCCTATAAATAAACGGTAGACACTTGTTTTAATAGAGGAGTGTAATCTAGACAAACACAAAGTCTAGTTAAATTGACAATGTGATAAGTAATTCAATCACTGCATTGAAAATCAAGACATTCAACAACATAAATAATTAGATCTTCTGATCATATGGCAAAAGGCTTTGCAGTCAGAATATTAGACTACGAAAAAGCATTCGATAAAATAGAGAGATCGGTGATTTGGTACAAACTGCTCCAAGAGAACGTTAGCTCAAAAATGGTAAATGCCTTAAGGTCAATGTATACGACTGTTAAGGCACGTGTTAGGTATAGAGCTAAGCTATCTGGCTCCAATTCCATCAACGTTTACTTAACTTAAATACTTAAATTTAAGTTTCTCACTTAGTTAAGTATTTAAGTTTTCTGTGTTCCACCAAACTCAAAACCAAAAACTTAACTAAGTATTTCGCTAAGTAAGTTGGGTAAATAACCCGAAATATTTTTTTACGAGAATATACCGCGACTGGTATCCGCGCTATTTACAGGACCGGAAGTGAGACGTTACTTAGGTAAATATACTGAAACCGTTCGCATTAACCTTGACTTTGCTCAGCTGTCAAAAGAAAAGGAAACACGTACAACGGCGATTGCTATCTATATTTGTTCGAGTCTTTGATACTCTATATGTTAAATATCGGCGAAAGTGAAAAGGAATATATTTAATTCATTAGACTTTAAAAGTGTTTACCGTGTCTATTTTACTTGTAAACGTTTTCATGAGCAACGCCATGTCTCGCGAAAACAACTTTTTATCTCATCGACAAAGTGCACAGGTTCTTGAAACTGATGGCTTACCAATCATTCAGTTGGCAAACAATTAAATGATAGTCGTTTCTTTATGACATTAATGTGTTATAGGCAATCGTAAGATTAATTAGGAAACTTGTGTTGAATTAAAATATCGTGTTGTTTCGGACTTGTGTGAGATCGAACCCAATTCGCATTTTGTTGTAACTATGCTACCTCTCAAAATGTTGAAACTTGACTTGTTGAACTCTGTTACGTTGTGACTTATCTTTGCAGAACGAAAAAATGTATATTGAAAGAGAAACTCAATAACAGATACACAATAAGTAATTCACAATAATGGGATATCTTTACAGCAGTCAATTGTATGTCATCTCACATTCATATTTACCATTTAGCATGCATACGATTGTGAAAATAATAAAACAGTCAACACTCCTAATTTTACATTTCAGATTTTCTTGAAAGTGAAAAGCATATACCAGACTGAAAGCAAAAGATCTACAGAGAAATGCAAAAATATCCCCTTTGACTTTCACACCTCAATAGTATGTATCT
>JAULCC010155458.1:7582-21587 GCA_032358795.1 Nuttallia obscurata
ATATTACAGAAAAGTCTGTAAATCTGTGGTATTATAATATAAACACAGTTCTGTTTCAATTACAATATAAAAATTGTGCTTTAAAAAAAGCTGTTTTTGAGAAAATGGGGGAATACAATGACTTCATTCTACCATAAAACACTAGCACATTCAAATCCCAACTCAAACTAATCAATACACATTAATATATTAGCTTTTCAAATGCATTTCAAACCCACATTCAACAAACAGAACATTGATTAAAGCTGCAAACATGGTTATTTATAAGCAAACATACTGTATATGTAAGAGTATGCATGGCAAAACCTTTTCTACTTTGCCCTCAGAGCTTCTGCAAACAGTGTTAATCTCAGCAATGGGCAAGCAATGAATAATGAATTCAGGGGAAGCAACTGTCATGAAGCGTTTTAGAGCAAACATTAATTTCTGCCAACTTGTTATTTTGTTTAGCAGAATAGAAAAATAAATGGTTATAGTTCATAGTTACTCTGAAGAAGTATCTTATATTTTCTTGCTTAGCTGGTAAAAGTCCACAAATCACAGTCTAATCATCTACTTGTACAGAATATCTTTATTATCTTAGGTAAAGAATCTGTAAAACATTTTTTTATTCAACTAAACAACATATACACAGTCTACTGAATTTCACGACTAGTATAAATAAACAGCACACCATTGCGAACTTGCTTTGCATGGGATAGGGAAGGGAACAAGTGCCAATATGGCACACACGAGTAAGAAACTCTTGACTACATTGAAGGTAGAGTATTATTCTACACAATTTACATTGTGCCAAATATATGACAGTGTATGTAGTAGTGATTTTTTTTAATTTTTTAATTCTGATTATAGATTTATTATACTGATAAAAAATAGATTTAGCAGACAGACAATTGAGAAGGCAAAAGCTTATAGATTTGGTAAAAGAAATTTAACAGTCGAGATGGAAGATGAATGAGAAAATGATTAAATGGATGTAGAAAATCTGATGATATGATGACTATTGGTCTCAAGAATTCAGACCTGTGTTTTGAAAGCAAGCTGAATACATTTGCAATGGTGATGTTTGGAAAATTGAAGCTACCAATTTTTAACATTATTTAACAAATACCCTTAAAAAATTATGTTTTTATGTTAAGATTTTACAAATTTACTATTCTGAGTAAGTGTCAGATTTAAATTCAAGTTCAAGTAGGTATAAACAGTTTTCAAAGCTGCTATTGAGCAATGATGATTCTGTAATAAGCTTGGTTTATAAATGCTTAACAGCTATAATATTGACATACTGGTTCTGATGCTCTATGGAAATACTCAGCACTTTGAGACCCCTGAACAGGCTATTTTTTTTAAGTTATTACTAATGTAAGGTTTAAACTATTCCTTAATCATAAAATGTATTAATATCATTGAAAATATTAACAGTCTTCAACTTTCAAACTAGTTTTGTTACAATAAATAGCCACAGGAGAAAAACTGAATCAAACTTTAAACTGGTTTTATATTTCTCCCAAAAACAATAACCCAAACCAATGGGTGTATCAAACTAATCATTAAATATTTAGATATTTAGGATGGTTTATTAAATTTTATATATTTCCAAGTTATTTCTCATCTTGAAGTGCAGTATAAACTGAAAGTTTTCAGATTTAACAAAAAAAAACATCTTTCAATAAAACCAATTTACAACTGTTATCATAAATTTGATTTTGACAAATGATTTCTGCTTCATCTTTGAGCATAATGCCATTATGATTTCAATGCAACAAATTACCAATTTCATGATTATTCAATGGTAGCTTCATCTTTCCTGTGGTAATTGATCCAACCACTGATCAGTGTTGTGCATCCCAATGATTCTAACATTTCAAGTGAGGCTTAATTGATCTCAGATTACTGCAACATGTGTGATCGTCTTCATTAATATTTTACTTTTCATATATCCATCAATAAAATTCATGTCTAAACAAGTATCTTTCTGAACAAAAATAATCTTGAACTTTATGCTGATCAGCTGATTAATGACTGAGAATTTTTATTTCATCGATCAATTTTTTACAACATTGCCGCAGGAGAATCAAATCAAGTTTTCTTCCATGGCACTGTGAAGTCAAAATATTTGTCACTTAAACTTGCATAAATCACACATTTTGACAAATATTGACAATAAAGCTTTAGTCAACACCACTGCTTGAATCACAAATTACCACATATCATTTTAATCTAGCCAACCAGACCCTGTCCTTTGTGAAGCCAGTTTTTAAATTACCTGTTGTATAGCTTTACATACATTACTAGAGCAATTTAAAGGGGTATGCTCTTATCTTAAACAAAAGTAGCAAATCAGACCACTTGTATTCAATTCAAATATTCCAGATACTCCACATTGTTGATGAAATACAACAAAATAAATCAACTTTGTTTATTGTTTAAATTTTAAACTTTATAACTTAACTCCAGCAGTTTGGTAAAACCTGACAGCAATAAACCAATTAGGTTCAGTTTGACAAGTTTCACTAGACAACCAGATTTGTCTGAAATTAACATACAATGATTTCTCTCAAGTTTTCCAAACTTTCTTCAGGTAAAGTGTTTTAAACTGGCTGCATGAAGGATATAGTCTACACATCAAACTTGTTAATGTAGGCGGTGCTACACAGTTATGAGGTATGACAGTGAGGCTGAAATATATGAGAAAGAGGCTGATATATGAAAGAGAGGCTGAAATATATGAGAAAGAGGCTGATATATGAAAAAGAGGCTGAAATATACAAGACTGAGACTGAAATATTATGAGATGGCAGAGAGGAAATATGAAATAGAAATTGTAAAGTGTGAAGAGGCTGGCAGTATTTATAGACTATAATTTCTTCCAGATTTAGAAAGTGTTTTTTTTATTTCTCATGGAAATAAAAATCTGCAACTAGCCAATGATACAATACTATCACATGCATTATAGCTCAGGGAACCAACTAAACTATAAATTTGAAAGCTATCTATATATCTACATATATACAGCAAGAGAAAATTTCAATCATTTTAATTTAAGGACATAGCCAAATCAATACTGCTATAAAAATCATTCTAGATGAAATTGATACAGAGTAATGTGATCAAGTATTTGCTAGGACAAAACTCTTTGATAAAACATAGCAAAATTCAAATCACTTGGTTCCTCTTAATGAAATATACACAGTAACCAGAACATCACCCTAACATTGTCCCAAATAAACCTAATAGATATTTCACAACACTATGGATCCCAAGAGAATATCACATTTTCCTAAGTTCACTTGTCATTGAATTTATTTATCAAGATTTGCAATTTAAGCATTCAAATTGCTATTGTAACTTAGTATTAACTTTCTTATCTATTCCTATGTCCATTCCTTGAAAGATAAAAAAATTTTTTAAAAACCATTCCTATATTCCAAGTTATATCCTCCTTCTATAAATCCTATACCTATTTCTTTTTAAGTGTAATCCCTTCAAACACTATATAAACTTCACAACCAGAAATATTTGACATACAATCTACATCCATCAACTGACCTGTGAAAAAAACTTCTTTGCTTGTAGGTTATCAACATCTAATACAATGCTACTGTTGACAAATACTTGTACAATGAATCACACACACTGGAAATTTACAACTACAATGGTCCAACTGAAGGCTTATGAAAATTGCCTACTCAATGAAACACTTCAGATAGTACATCTAAACATGCAAACATATTTCTTCATAAATATCATCTACCTACTCGCCAATACCTCAACGATAGCAGCAATATTTACATTAACCCTTATCTGATTACTTCCTTAAGCAGGTAACTATGGCTGTACGTTCCCCATACATACATTACTTCTGCTTTGAGCCTAAAGTCAACGGTAAAAATTTTAATCTAATAAAATTACGGCTAAACTTCAGTACATAATCATGTTGTTACATGCCTTGCCCTCTGTGATACAAAATTCAACTAAATCCCGCCTTCTGTCGGTACAAAGGTCTCAGTAAACATTTAGTCCAAGCCAGGAGATCAATATATGTTTAACGAGTTCCAAGTCCGATTACAGGTAGTTAAGAGCTATTACTACTGCCTTTATTATACCACACTCAGTACACACCACAGAGAAACCTATCAGAATATTACACCAAACCTTGACAACATGACACTTTAGAAGAACAAAACCCTTAACAAGATTGTGATCATACCTTCTCTACAATTATCTGACTTTGAAAACTTTTCTGATTACTGTGATTCTACACTTGCTGACTTTGCAAAATCTGTTACAAATTCTCAGCTTTTATTTCTTTATTAAATGTATAAATATTACTTATTTTCATTTTTTTTTTAAAAATGAACCAGCTACCAGGCAGGTAGCTTTCAGAAGACCTGTGGTTCTTCCCTGAGAAAAACTGGGATTTTCCTGCATGAGGAAAAGTTGGAAAAGTCACCCAATGACCTAACTGTATCATGTATCATCTTAAAACCCCAATAAAACAAAGAACACATTTCTAAGTTTTTAATACCAAATCAGGACTGCATAATACTGCTGTCAATTTTGTATTGTATGCATCCTTGAAATTACAACTAAAGCAAATCAGTAATAATTAACTAGATAAAAATTTATCAATATGATTTATATTTACTTATGGAAATATGGAATATGGGGGGAAAAAAAAGAAAGCAGACGAGGTGTAAGGGAGATGGTGAGAAAAGATGTGGAAAGGTATATATAGAGGGCAGTGCAGTGCTGTGCAGGTCTAAGTTAAAATCTATCATACAGAGGTTACAATATATATAGACTGGTTTCTCTGTATAAACCAGAGGTTTACATGCAATCTACTTACATCAAAACTATAACCATTCCATTTTCACTTCATGACAGTGCTGAATTTTTGTACCTTTGTTTCCCGAACAAAATGTACAAATTCCAAAACAGTGTGGAACACGGATTTAAATCGCAATCGTGAAATCTGATCTTGTCCTTCCTCCAGCTAATATGCCGTGCCTCACACGAAAAATCCTCAATTCAATAAAAACTCTGACCAACACCACACAGAATTATATTAGGTTACAGTTTGAGGTCATAAGGGTATTTTAAAAATTTAAACCAACACAGTGACCGTACTGTTTAAACCAATATGTAACATTACTTCACTTTAAACACAAACTGTAATGTTGAATGTAATACCATTACATTTGATTAAATACAGTTTTCAATGGGTATGAGAGACATGCTCTGGATTTATCAAGTTTCCGATCATTGATTCGTCAATAACTGTATTGTACGGACCTATCAGCGCTGGTGACTTGCCAAGAGCTGTTAGCAGACGGCAAAGAGTCTTTTTTCCCTCCATTTATATAATACCTCAGCATATTGAAGAGCTTAGCTGTAGTATAAGTTGATTGAGTACTAACGCCCTTGGCAAGCTTGAGTATATCTTTTTAAGTTAAACTCTTTCTAATCTTAAATTTAACAATTTGTCTGTTGAGTTACAAATGGATTAAAGTTAAAAGTTAAAGAGATCTACATTCCTGTAGATAAAGATACCCCTTTCTCAAAGGTATTGGGTTGACTGGTAAGACTACAAAAACATTATCTACAGCAAAATTTGTAGAGGGGAAATGATATGCCACTAAAGTGCAAGGTGGAAAGGACTGTAACATTGATTATAGAAACAACAGATATAGAAACAGAGGTATTTATCTTAATTCACTAGACACAATGTCCTTTTTTAGGACACTGCAGAACTATCTTAAGTCCCTAACCCCCCGAAAAACAAAAACAAAACCAAAAAAATCCAAAACTCATAAAAAAAAATATTTTTAAAGTAAGAAAATAACAAATTTACTACAAAAAGAAAACGGAAAATATTTCAAACGCTTAAGAAATAAGAATTTATTATGTCTGCAAATGTCAAAGTGAAGAGTGAGGTAAATGAAAAAAAATAATAAAAAAATAAAAACAGAAACTAAAACTGCTAAGCAATAAAGATAAAATGATTACCAATTAGAACTAATTGCTTTGATGTGGTCAGGGCAAGTGTGTATATTAGTCTGTATCCTGGGCTCCAAATTGATGAAATTTATGATCAGATGAAGGAGCATGCAAAGCAAGTAGGCAACTATCTGACTTGTGATTTACAACTAACCAAAATCAAAATATTGCTCTTTGGCCACTCAAGACAGTATTCACTGTCTAAAGTCTGCAACAGATATGTTTGTTTTGGTAGCAAAACTAGTGTTCTTTTACCCAGGTTGCGATGACTCTACAGCAAAACTATTGCGTTTGTTTACAAATTAATTTTGACTGTGGAATTATTTGAAGTCAACTTTTTTTTTCTGCATATGAAAACCTTGCCAAAAACAAATGCAATGTGAGGCAAAATAGTGAATTGTGACACAAGAACAAAAACTAGAACCAAAGATAAAGTTCCTGAGAACAATTCAGTAAAGGTTCATTGCACAGTTACTGCCCTTGGGATAGTTAATTCTATACATCTTAATTATTAATTTTTAATTTATGGAGTTTTTTAAGCTTTAAAGAAAGACATGTGTGTGGAGGATTACCATAGAAACAGAGACTGCTATCTTGCACACACATACTATGATAGCACATACTAAAGTGTACGGTGAAGGTGAAAATGAATGAAGTGATGTATCACACAAGTTTTAGCAAATCTCAACATTTAGCAAATCAAGTTTTAGCAAGTCTCAAGATTTAGCAACTCACTTGTTATTGTAAAGAGCTGTCAAACAGCAACATTAACTTGCACACACAGTAACACAGCCATTGCATTAAACAAATGAGCCTATTGATTTCCATTAGAAGAATTTTTTTTATGGCATTTCACCAAACTTGATCCTTACAATGCTGCAGTCTAGTAAACAATGTTGACCCCAACAGATGGAGCCCGAGGGAGTCATCTTTTGAGGGTCTGAACTGTATGCCACCAGAATACTTAGACATTTTATACTCAAATATTTTCTCTAAGTGATAGGCTGACGTTTATAAACAAAAAATTCACAACTGATGTTCAAGAGTGCTGGGATCAAGTTTGATGTTTTGCTGTTGAAGACCATGCCTGATCTAGGTCTCTCAAATGCCATTAAAACTACAATTCTTAGAGAGAGTACATTTGACAAACTAGCAAAGAGAAAAGATCTACCTTGTTTTAAATATAAGTTTCCAGATTACCCATCACCCCATTTTATTTTAGAAAAAATATTGGAAAAAACATTTCTCCAAAAAAAGTATAATCCCCAGAACGTCTGTTTAAGAAGAAATCCGTAAAAATATATTTTACAAAACTTTGACTGAAGAGTAGTAGAGTCAAACAGGTTCTCCAATAATCACCTGAGCAATAAACATGCATTATTTCACTCAACTAGTATTCAATCAAACTTTTAATCATCCCAAATAAGCTAATTCAGTTTTAAGTAAGAAAAAGGAAAATACCAATACAATTATCCTGTAATAGTACAGGTAAAACCACAGTGACCAGTGCTTGACACTGTAACCAGACTGTGTAGTTATGGTCTAAACCATGCACTGTTTGTACTACTGAGCAAGTATTGTCACAGGGTAAAACACTGATCACAATAGATAAATGTATTTCAGATCTTTCTGTTTTGACAGTATCAGAATTATCACTTACCTTTGACATTGTGGCTTTCAGTGATGTGTTAGCCTCTGCTACTTCTATCTTTTCCAGCTCGTTGATGTAGTTTTCCAGGTCATCATCCATTTCATTCTCTCTGGCTTGGAGCTCTTTTGCAGCTTGAAGAGCTTGTTCTCTGTCGTCTATCAAATTTTCAACCTGGCCAAGAAGTTCTTCCCAGTCATCTTTGACAGCTTGGACAACAGGGTCTTGGAGGTCAGGGTTATGCTCAGTCAGCTCCCGGTATCTTGCCAAGAGACCATCTACTGCTGGACCTTTGGCCTGGACTTCTTCTCTGATACCTTGAAGCCTAGATATATCTACTTCACAAGCCTCAGCATGCAGTTTGGATGGCTGTTTCTCCATCTCCTCTACTTCCTCTTGCATTTCATGCAGCCACGCACGAAGGTCTACACGCATGCGGTCTACAGCATCCCACTGTTGCATGTTGTCACGTATCTGAGCTAGACGACGTTCAACCTGAAAATAAATACAGACAGTATACATTAATCATTACATCTCTCTCCATCAAGATGACTGATCCAGAAGTCAGAATTTGATAAAATATTTACTTAATTTTGAAACTGTTCAGAAAACAATCAAAGAAAGAAAAATGCTAAGCCTTTTCTGGATCCCCATCATTCCTTATTTGAAGTCTTTGCACTATCCCCTTTGTTATATGCCTCCCATCTCTTGATCTTCCCTGCTTTTGAGTTCTGTCTATTTTCTTAGTCTTTGGCAGAGCATCCTCTTTCTCTAAGACAATGTTTCTATGTCTTGGACCCTTATGCTTGTATCTGTTTTCCTGCTCAGATCTAGGATTTCCTGGAAGCTGTTTACTGCTTTTTAATCTGTTATGATTTTGTCTAGCTTCATGTTCCTTTGTTACCCACTCTTCATCAATAATATTGTCTGGAACCATTAGAATGTTATCATTTAAGTCATGTTTACTCTGCTTACTGTACATATCAATTTGTTCATCAGTCTCTTCTTTGAAATGATACATTCTAGGTATGGACAGTTCCCTGTCATCAAAACTACCAGACCTACTACCATTAGACAGGCTATCCACTTGTGATTTGGTTGGGTTTATGCCAACATCATTCAAGTTAAACTTAACTTTTCCTGGACTTTTATTAGAAATCTCACTTATTGTAGCTCTGTTCTGGATTTCTTTAGACCGATTCCTCTCATCATTGATATTTTCACTTCTCTCTTCATTTGCATACAGGTTACCATTATCTCTATGAGTTTTCCACAGGTTTGGATGTTCTCCTGATTTCCAAACTTCCTGATTACGTCTATACCACTGAGGGACAACTTGTTCTATGAGTTTCTCTTGCATCTCTAACTTGTACATGTCAGGGAGCTTATTAAAATAACTGTTCCTTAAAATTTCAGTCCCTCCATCTTTACCATATTTGCCTGGATCTGACCTTTGATCCTTAGATGGAGCAATGCCTTCAGCTGTTGTATCTAAAAATGGCTTCTTTCCTTTGCTTTTAACAGAACTAATAATATAACCTTGCACATTAATTTCATCATAATCCTCATCTCCATCATTATGATGTTCAGCAGCAGTAGTTTTTACATCATTTATCATTCTTTGAATTGCACCATGACCACTTGCTTCATACTGAGTTTTGACTATGTCAGCACCATCATCACTTTCTTCATACTGATTTTTGCCTATGTGGACATCATCATCACTTTCTTCATACTGATTTTTGCCTATATCAACATCATCATAATTTGCTTCATACTGAGTTTTGACTATGTCAGCATCATGATCATTTTCTTCATATTGACTTTTGACTATGTGGACATCATCATCACTTGCTTCAGACTGAATTTTGACAAAGTCAACATCTTCATCACTTTCTTCAAACTTAGGTTTGACTATGTCCACATCATCCTCATTTTCTTTGTACTGATTTTTGACTGTTTTCATATGATCACCATTTTCTTGATACTGAGTTTTGACTTTGTTAACATCATTATTACATTCTTCAAACTGAGATTTGACAATGTCAACATCATCATCACTTGCTTCATACTGAGTTTTGACTTTATTCACATCATCCTCATTTTCTTTGTACTGATTTTTGACTATTTTCATATGGTCATCACTCTCTTTATACTGAGTTTTGACTTTGTCCAAATTGTCATCAATTTCTTCATCCTGAGGATTGATTATTTCCACTATGCTCTGAAATCTGTTTTCTGCACTAGAGAAAACTTCAGAATTTTCTTTCATTTCTCTTAATTTAAGAAATGTCTGGTCCCCATTTGTCAATCCACTTGCTTCATGGGAAGTACTAGCTGCAACATTATCTTGCTTTGCTTGTCTAGTTTCAGACCCAAATTCTTCATATTGTTCAAATGTATCTAGATCACTGGTATCCTCCCATTTTTCATTTACTGCCAGACTGATATCTAGAGCAGAAGCTGCAGTGGCACCTTGTGTCTCTGTATTAATGTCATGGTTAACATTCACAGTTTCTTCAGTAGATTCAGTTGTATGTTTTTTATTCTTTCCTTTGTTTTTTTTCCTCTCTTCTTTCATCTGATGGTTAAGCTTCTCTTTGTTTAGCTTTTGAAGTTTTTTCCTTTTCTTTCTCTCCTTTTTCTCTGCCTTTCCCACTTTTCCCTGAGACTGGCCCATGCTGTTGGTATCCTGTATGTCCTTACAGATTAGAAGTTAGAAAATTACTGAAAACTAAGCTATACTGTCCTACATGTAGATTTGAAGACAATACCACTAACAGAGGCTTTGTAATATTGAAACTTGTGTCAATAGTAACTGATAATAAAGACTCTAATTGCATACTCTGACACTTTGGTTATAATCTCAGCCATATTTTCATTGGATTTACACCTCCATAAACACCCTTCATGAAATCTGAATTTCCCCATTTGAATTGAACCCTAATTATCACAAGTTTTATATCTACTTAGGATAATTGGTAGTAATTAGTGGTAATTAAAACAGCAGTTTTGTATGGTTAACAGTGAAAAGGATATTTCCACTGGTTTATGAACACAATACCTTAGCATTTAAATGGTATTCCGATTGTAACAATTCCTATTTTAAAAAGTTAAAAAATTAAAGAATAAAATCCAGTCAACAAAAATATCAAAAACTCTGTTACTGCAGGTAATTCCCACTTGATACTGTTACGGTGCATGTCATTTCAGGATGAAAAACCAAACATCTACCCTCACAAACTGTACAAAACTAAGCTGACACAAAGTACAAACAACAGAACCAAGGCAATGTTACTGTATTGATTATGTCCCCATGGAGTTCTTATATTTGAATGAAAGTCTTGCTTGAAGTAATACAGCCTCCTTGTTATCTAAGAACAAGGGCTACCTACTGTTAGGAGCTTCAGTATGCTACTTCAATTTGATTTTTTTACGTCACTTAATGCCAGCTAGGGCTATTGGACAACCAAGAGAGAGTGAAGTGGATCTGTAGAACTCTCTGATTCTTTTAAAGCACTGGTATACCAGAACTGAAACCCAGCCAGTCACTTTATCCTGATACCAATGACTCAGTTGAAATACAAACCCAAAACCCTGTGCACCAATGAGGGAAAGCCATTACTGTAAATTTCAAAGTCTTTGGTTTGATTTCGGCCTAGATTCAAACCCACAACCTCCTGCACCAGCACTGGACATTCTACAATTGAGCTTTTTTGTAGGTACCTATGCTACTTCAATATGTTTGTCTTGGTGGTGGTGGCTTCAGTAACAATGTTAAAGAGTAATAGAAGTCTGTAATAGATTGTCTAGAGAGAAAAAGCCCAACAACCATGGCATCCCACTTTAATAAATCATGGTTAACATTATGCAATGGTCATTTTGGGAGCTTGTATAGGGTTTTTTCTAGTCTGACTTAGCATTTTTCTGTTCCAAAATACCAGGAACAATAACAGAATATTACAACAATGGGTTTGTACTAGTATTCATAGAAGATGTGATGGTCCAGAACTGGTATTATTACTGTTCATACAAAGACCTGATTATGGAATAATCTACACCGTATACTTAGGATAGATTCTCCCAAATAACCTTAAACCCAGTACAAATAGGCTGGGTTTGCAAATAGTGTAAGCGCACATTGGTATTAATTCCTTAAAGAATAATAACTTGAAATATGGAGTGGTAAAAGATGTCTCAACATTTATTTTGTTGGTAAACTCACGTGAACATGAAAGCTATACAAACTTTTAACGAAATGAGTTAAAAGAGACAATCTTTGCAACAGCCAAGTTAAGTCTTCTAAAATCAGTATACTTTAAGACATTATATATATTTCCCCTGACTTAAAAAGAACATTTTCTCATATCCCTACTGTTTTCCAAACTTTGAAAACATAACTGTTACATTTTACAAAGCCTATAATTTTATTTTTACACATCAACTTGTATGCATAGCCAAGTAAATACATTTCTATCATAAAGTCCAAGTTTTGCTCAATATAAAAGATTACTGTTAACTGGATACCAAGCATTGACCATTTTACTATAGGCGATTACCCCTCCCCCTAACCTGTCAAGGAACTCTATGACAAAGACGGACCACAAGGAGATCTATAAATCAATATCAATGTTTAGATAAGATAAGGTACTTGGGGGAAGTGTCATACGTCATAAACAGATGCCATTGGAAAACTGACGTTTATTTATATTTGTCAAACAATACCCCCATACCAACAAATAACTGCACCAAGTTTAATTTCCAATAATGTAAATAAAACAAAGTACAGCAGTCCTTCTAGAGGTATTGATCATATGCTATGTCAAGGAATGAACCTGAATTTATTGTGCCATTAACTTTCTAAGGACTTGGCTGCTTCACCACTTGAGTGGTTTGGACTGTAATAAACAGAAGATGCTGTCACTACTGTACTCAAGCAGAGTTATTTAACACAAGACTTTAATTGATGATAAATTTTCACTATCATGCATGTTCAAAACTTATTTTATTGTTCCATATTCAAAGCTTTTTTATATTGTTGCGATGAGTATCTAAATATCTAAATTCTTAATGGCATATCTAAAGTTTTTCTTAGTTCTTTTCAATAAGACTTGTTGGTAAACTCTTCCTGAAACTACAATGTATAATCAAAGCTTTTCCTTGTGGAATAATGGCATGTTTAAGTTATCTTGTTTTATTTTGGGTTTACAAAGTTTTTTAAAACTTTTACAGTGTATATTAAAAGCTTTACCATAAAAACTCTCAAATGTTGAAAACAGAACTTCTGATAACCTTGTTGGTTTCATAGCAAAAATTCATGATGACTTTAATGATTACAGCAAACTTTCTTGAGCAGCTTCAGACTGATCTCTTCCAGTAATAGAAATAGGTCCAACAGATTAGTTGATCCAGTCTTGTTAAGCTCATTACAGTTGTCAATTCATTCCCCTTCACTGTAAACTCTGTTTGGTTATTACTTCCTCCCATTTCCTGACGTCTCTCCAACAATTGAATTCTAAAACTGCTACTTACAGTGAGCATATATTGTTGTTAGTTTGAGCACATACTGATGATCATTCCTGAATTATACTACTCAATTCTGAAAATGAACCACAGTGAATGTAATGATGTATGTAAAGGCCAAGGTCAAAACATCAGTGGACGAGTATATTTCCTGTTCTTTACATGATAATGCATCAATTTAAACAAACTCCAATGGTGACCTTGACCTTTCAGCTAGGGATCCAGTTCATCCTCCTGCTATGTATGATGAACATTTCACTTATTAATCTCAAAATTCCTCATTGTCTGACAAAAGATAGCAGGAACAAAGTAGTACAGACCCACTTACACATGTACAGAAATTTTTTCACTGGGTTGACAAGATCAACCCTAAGCAGGCTTAATAAAAAGAAATGCAGCTGATAGTTACCTCCCCTGTTGCATGCAGTAGGGCTGTGTTAACCGAGTTGGTCAGCTGATGTATGGGTGTGTTCTCTGGTAGGTCAGCCTGGTCAAGGTTTTCAACGCTGCCCAGGTTCTCACAGCGGTGTGCAGCACTGTCTATATCCTGTCTCATGGTCATCAGGCGTTCCAACATACCCTGGAGAGCAAAATACAACAGAGGATACATCAGATAATAGTGGAAAACTTACAAATTCATGTTGAATGAAGCAAAGGGTTTTCAGCTTTAGCAGTATGCACCAATCATCTTCAGAAAACAAAACTTTCATGTATTTTCCTCTTTCATCAACAGCTACCTCACTAAATCTTTTTTGCTATAAAATATCTACAGCAAAACCTCCACAGCTGGTCACATTCCTTCAACAGCTATCTCTGTACAATGGCTAACTTAAG
>JAULCC010155570.1:0-13389 GCA_032358795.1 Nuttallia obscurata
GGTGATTTGGTCAGTCCTTAAATATCAGGCTCCTTGGTTGTTGTTGGTAGTAAATGTGTTTTGTTGTTGTTTGTTTTCCAAACCATAGAAAAACTAGAAATGAGCTTTCTATACACAATAGTGATTTGGTCAGTTCTTATCAGGCCCCCTATTGTGTTGTTAATTAGATTATGTCAAATACCCTAATAAAACCATAGGAAGCGTAGTATGCCAACAAAACCTGTTCAATGACTTGAAATACAAATCACACTTGTCTCAGCCGTACACAGGTACACTTGTTTAATAAACCAGAAGTGAAAATTTCAGTTGTTTTTATAGTTTTTGAGAGGTTCCTGCTTCTAGATATATGCTAACTGGTTTATGTATGAACTTAATTATAAAATGAATTTAATCTGTATATAAGTGAGGCTTAATTACTTGCAATGGTTATATACCTTTAATGGAACAGTCAAATTTCATATCATCTTTCAGTCTAGTTGGTTAAAAGTTAACTTTAATGCACATGTAATGATGTATACAGAGCTAAATATAAGCTTTTTATGGAAATGAGTATTTACCCTTTTAGATTTTACTTTAATTTCTGAATTTAACAGGCCTAGGTTACAATTTGTAAATTTTCAATTGGGTTTTGGACACATTTCTTTTCGGTAATGTGCATAACCTAATTAAGCTTTGAAAAAATACATTGCTTTTTGGTACTCATTGATTTGGAAAAAATAGAAGGGTTTTTCATAATTTAATTGGGTAAATACCCCAAAAAGAAGCTTATCTGTTGCTCTGCTGTATATCAATATTTTCTTCAAACTAGAAATCAATTTAATTCATTAACTACTTTTAGTAGATAAACTGAATGACAATTTATAGAAAAAAAAAGAAAGTCAAAAGTACCAAACAACAGCAACAGTTACAACAAAACAATTAGACACACAAGAAGAATTTAACAGGCCTAGGTTATAATTAGTTACTTCAACTGTAGGAAAAATTTATACACTGATTTTCATCATTGCTACATATATCTAGTCATTAAATTAATGAAGACCATTATAATACACCCCTCCCAATATAGTGTGGAGTTAAAACTTTTGTAACGGACTTCAATAAAAACCCTTGCAGGTATAGTCAATTTACAGCCAAGCAATAATGTAGAACTCCATAATTTGTATACAGTACAGCAGATCTATCACGATATTCAACGATCTATATAATACAGTTACACAACTTTCTCTTTCATGGTACAGATAACCAGAGCCAAATAATCAATACCCATCTCTTTATTCACTTTGCTTAAGGCTAAATCTGAAGTTCAATATATCGATCCTTTTATACATCTTCACAACAATTATTTCACACCCGCGTCGTGTATTTAAAGTAGAACCGCTGTATCAAACTACTTTAATCACTTCCAAATCATATATATTAGACAATTTCCGAATTATATGCTCGATCATTTTAATCAGCCATTTGGGCGTTGTCATAGAAATCATGTTGTTACTATAAATAGCCCATCTGCACCTCAAGATGCTGAAAGCTGCTTTCCCATGTACATTTCATCATAATATTTAAGCAAACGCGCTTATAAATTATGCTAATACCCCCATCTCTTATACCAATATGGTAAATTAATGTTAATAAATAATTACTTACCCATTTAAGACGACTTTTTCCAAATGAAATTATTCTTAAATCACCAACACAGTGGTAAATGTGATTGTTAAATATTCGTCAGTGGATGGAAACCTTATCCTGAGCTGCTGAATTTGTCTGAAACTTCTCCGATTCCAGCCTACTAATAAATTATGTTAATGAGATCATACATAATTATGAGATATGCTAATAACTTACCTATATGGCGCTGGTATTCGATGTAAAACTTATATTAAGCACCAAAAAAGCCACTGTTGTGTAGATAAAGTGGTGTTTCAGATGCTTGCTGGATGCTACGACAAAACAACAAAATGGAGAATAGTACAAAAGAGAATGTTGCTAATAGGAGGGGTCGTTTGGAGACATTTTCTTTTTCAGTGGTTTAATATATATCGAATATGCCTTATTCTTTCAATTAAGATGCACTTGTATATTTCTAACGCTTAATAATGTATTAATTCATTAATAAAAGCAATCCTAAGAAAATGACAATTTGCAATTTAATTAATTGTTCCATTAAACTGTTTGAAAGTACTTATTCATTTTGCGACGACCCCTATTGATTGACAGCTTTCAAAATAAACAGAGAAAGAAAATAGTTCTACAATAAAAGTATTAGTGTTTCGGTCTAGTATCGTTGAATCCTTGAATTATATTTTTTTATGTTTGGTATATACTTCAAACATTTTATACTGCAAGTAGATTTTGTTTAGTCAATAATAGGTATTTCTCGTCTGTTCAGTACAATGCGGTTGAATATTGTATTAATACGCCAGTCACATGACTAAATAGTAAACAAAATGGCGGCTTCCAGTGGGGCTGATTACAAGACTATGTCAGACGTAAGTATGTTGTTATGTTAAAATGACACTCTGAGCACCATCAAGAAGTTCAACAATGTTCACTTTTAAAGTAGGCATATTCATATAGAAATGTCTAGATTAAATGACTATGCATACTTTTAAACGTTTGAATAACGTTTTGCATTTTTGTCTTCTCAGAATCCATAACACATTTAGAACAACACGGAAGTACATACAGTAGCAGTGTCATTAACAATATCTGAGACATAGTCAGTGTTCACTAATAAGAGTTTATTCTAAAGATTAAGTTTCTTGAAACTGTAACTTATTTGCAAAGTTTGTTACTCTTGGTTGTAACTTGTAAGTCGGAGAATAAAGAATAAATATCTATTGCTACTGAATCCATACTTTCAAGATAATTCGAGGTATATATAGAAGACATTCATTCCATCAGAAATATTTTTTACTTCCTGCCTTTCAAATACTCATGGACATGATTTTAAAATGGCCATACCACGTTGTATAACATCATTTCGTCTGCATCTTTTTTCGCAAAGAATAATTAATGATTAACCAGCCACAGTAAAATGGGAACTCAAAAGATGTGAATGATTTCAAAACAAAACTAGATCAGTACTGGAACTACACTATAATACACCATTTTTAACCACTCCAGGTTACATATGTTATTGTATAAACATAAATACTACCAAATGTGACATTAAGTTCACGTACCTGTATCCCAAAATTGTAATTTGAACCATTGAAGAATACAAAATACACAGTACCTGCATGAATCATTAATGAAGAAATTGGGCTAATAAAGGAGATTCTCCTTACTTCAGAGACCAGAGACCATCATAAAGTTATCAGAGAAGATAATAATTATATTTTTGTTGTTTTGAAAAATCAAATTAATAATAAATTAATAATTGAGCATATTCAGGAAATAGCTGAAAGATGTATTCATAGCTCTCAATCCCATAGTTTCCAATGTCTAAAAGTGAAGACTCAAAAACAATATCTGTTGTTCTTTTTTAATCATACTTGCAACAATGATTGTTCACCCAAAGAAAGGTACTCGTGCTAAAATTGTAATTCATGTGCTTAATATCAAAAGTGTGGCAACGTAGTGCTTACTAATGGTCAGAGAAGTTTTATTTGTTATTGAAGGGTATCAGCCAGCCACTTACCTGCATTGTTATCTGGTTCAGAAACTTCAGTCCATATAGTATGTAAAATAAGTTCAAAGAATGTTCGAATTGAACTAAATAAAAGTTGCAAATCAAGCAACTGTGTCAGCTGTAACCTTGATCTTGTAGTATATGTAAATTGGTTATATTCTGTAACTAAACGCCATATTTGTTTTCTGCATGATTTTATGACAGATGTCATGTACATGGAGAGGCTTGAAAATAAAAGAAAAATATTGTCACATTGTGTGTCACTAAATATTTCTTAATTTGCTCTTGTGCTAGATATGTATAATAATGATGATAATTTCTTCTGTAATTAAAGGCAACTATCTATTGTGAAGGTTCAGTGTACCAAACCCAGTCTGGAAATTATAAGAAAAATTATTATGATGGTGAATAGGTCTTTAGGAAATAAATTGTTGCGCCTTTGTCATATTGATAGATTGATATAGATAAAAGTTGGGATGATATAGTCTTCTTCCCATGAAATAAAGATGTCATGCATTAATTAAATTATTAGTGCAACATAACCTTATTAACCCTTAGCCTGCTGAAAAATGTCGTCTGCTTAAACTGTTGTCTGCCTATATTTCAGAATTCATCAGAATCGCCCAATATTTGTCAAAACAATTGGTCAAGTGTCAAACAGCTTGGGTGTTGATTAGACACTGAGTTACTCAGCATCTAATCTGGATCCAAGCTGTTTGCAAATTTTATCACAGTTGCCCTTATCAGGCTAGAGGTTAAGGAATCAGACAACTTTGAACAGCTGTTGCAGCTTAATGGTCAGAAATTATCTCTGTGAATATTCTAAAGGGTTATTAGTTCTGGTAAGTTTCACATTGTTATAACATGCATTCTGAAAAGATCCAGTGCCCAGGTATATGAAGTTGCTTCACTCACTCATATCTTACAACGTCCAACCCTGACAGGCCCATAGACACCAGTATAGGGGTGTATCTGTAATACACTCAGATACTGATGGCTACATTCTGGGCTCAGAAGGGAATACTACTACTACTACTTTATACCTTACTTAAATTCAGACTGGCATGGAGGATAATGATTGTAATCTTAAATAATCTTAATGATAGTATGATGAATGCAGGCTTGAGAAGTCAGTAGCTTTGATGTCATGAACACCAGGTTATATAAATGTTGCAAAAGTAATTCTGTCATCAGTAGATTTACACTGTTGTTTTTATTTCTTCACAGGAGGTGAACCAGCAGATAGAGGGTTCAGATGTTTCTGACACAGAATCAACAGAGTCTGGAGACTCAGAGGAGGTAATTTCATTCTTTGAAAAGCCATTATGTCAGAAAAGGTCCCTTGTTTCAAAATTTCAGATATCAAGGTTAGAATTTGTCACAGGGCCTCCAAGTAGTTATGGTCAGTGATTTGCGATCTCTCAGCCCCTAACCACTGTGGGTTTGAATATCAGTCTAGGCACTTCAGATTTTTCAAGTGAAGAAGCGTTCCAGCTGGTATGACTGAAATACTGTTAAAGAGTCGTTATAAAATTTCTTATAAACAACAAATGAAATTTGTCAAAAGATTCAGCAGGATATGGCAAAGGTAACGAAATAAATCACAGTAGCCATGGACTAGGGGGACAATATTGAAGGAGAAAATGCCAAAATAATCATCTTTTAATATAAAATATTAAACAGGACCTCTCCTTTTTAAACTAATATCCAAGTCTTGAGTTGCTCTTTTTCATGTCATTGATAATGATGCCTTAATCTGTCCTTTGTCTATCCTTCATTGATAAAAAATTTACTATAACAAATATATTTGAAATGGTGGTAGGTGTCTTTTATATAATACAGTCAAAAGACTGCTCCTCAACCAACATCATCAGCTTGGAAGCCGCTGTCATTGAGTGTTTCGGCCCATTAATTCCAAGTAAACTCTCAGAGGGTGGGCCCACAGTGGTGATCAGTCACTGTGTGTTGGTTGATTGCTGCCAGCAGCTTGACTGAGTCTTTGGATAGCCTTTCTTTAATTGCTCACAGAAGATCGGTCTGCTGCCATCAGTCGGCAAACAGACTATTTTGGCCTATAGTCATACAATATTTGTTTAATATGATACCGACTTTAAATATTAAGTTTGGAATATATATAACATATTGTTAAGTTTCTTTCCATTACTTCATCTAACTTATTAAATAATGCAAAATATATATACTGGCAGAAGCCCCAGGATTTGGTTTGTTTACACTCATAATGTCAAACATTATAGAGATAGAAATCGTCTGATTAATAGAGAACCATGATGATCCAGATCTGTGAACAGTTAGAAACATGTGTTTGTTTGTATTTGTATCTTTTATCTGTTTTAACTGCTGATGAAGATACATCTTCACTACCACAGTCACAAAATAAACACTACAGGACAGTCATTAAGTTTGATTTAAAAAAATATATATGCAAATTTTGATTTGGAAAATATCTCCAAGACAGTGTGAATAATGGTTAGGAACTATTTTCTTGCTACGAATCTTAATGATGAACTATACTTTTTAGCATTTGTAAATAATAATGAATTATATTTTCTTGCTGTGGAAAAAGAATAATGAACAATATTTGACAGTATAAGAAAAGTGATGCAAAACAAATACCAAGCTAAAAATAGGTTTAACCTGAGACTCCCCTTTGAATTTCAGGAGAAATATTGCATGTATGGTATTTACATCAATAAACATGTTTAACATGGCAATTATATTTCATATTCTTTCAGGATGTAGAGCCAAAGTTGCGCTACGATCGTGTGGCAAATGACCTGTCTAAAATACTCGGCAAAGACTGTGCAAGTTGCATGGCAGTACACTCAAAGGTTAGACTTATCCTACTCGCCTTGGTGTCCACATCTGCATCCACATCCCCTACGCGTCACACCTTGGTTAAGTTTTTTGTATCAGTTCTTTTTTTCACAACCATAAGAGATACTGCTTTGAAACTTACAATACTTATTCACCATCATAATCTCCATGAACAGACTAGAGAACATAACTCTGTCCTGGTTTTTGTAAGAATTATGGCCCTTAGGTTTTTCGTCAGAACCATGAGAGATATTGCTTTTAAACTTACAATACTTGTTCACCATCATTACCTCCATTAACAGACAAGAGTACAAAACTCTGTCTAGTTTTTTTTATGAATTATTGCCCTTTGTCGAATTAGATTATACATCGAATCTGGGTAAAAATCTGTAATTGACCCCCCAAAGTCAAGCACGCTGTCTTCAGACAGCTCTTGTCTTTCTTTCTTTCTCCTCCTTTTTCTTTTTTTTTTCAAACACCCCACCCTCTGTATCCGGGCATTTACTGCAATTTAGCAATGTGCTGCATTCAGTCCCTTTCAGGGCACGAATGACATTAAAAAATCAGCTCAGTGCTCTCATTCTAAATTCTTTGAATTTTGCCCTTTTCTAGACTCCTCCCTGCCATTTTAAGTGCTAAATATTAGACTGAAATATGTTCTGATAGCACTATTTTCTCCATGCCATTTTGAGTCCTAAACATGAGACTGAAATATGTTTCGAATGCAATGTTTTCTTCAGCCTAATGGGTCTTCAATTCTTTATCACGGAACTTTCTGTGATGTAACGTGTAATTTGAATATAGCTGGGTAATTACATTGTTACCATTGAAACATGTTAGCTTAGTTTTCTATCTCAGGGTATATTGAAGTGTATATTTAAAGGCTGCACCATGGACATATCTTTATTTCAGTTCCTTGCGCTTGGTACCCATTGGGGTGCTATACATATCATGGACTATCTTGGGAACATCATACAAGGAAAGGAATACCAGTCGGTAAGTGTGTCACTGGTTTGTTATTTAAGTATTTTAGGGTTTTCATTGCTTTTTACACCCAGGAATGATGTCAGTTTTCACTATTTCTCAGGATCTGGGAGGAATGCAAGCTCTGAGTAAAAACTCAACTCCATTAAACCTTTCCCTCCCCCCACAGGCTATTTTTAGACCATAACATCATATGCTATATTTAGATTAAAAAAAAATACTTTGGATAATAGAAAAAACAAAAACGAATGTTATGAAAAAGTTCTTTTAGCAAATAGAGTAGACCCTGATCAGGCAGCTGCCTGATCTGGGTCTTCTCTGTTTGTAAAGGTGTCAAAAAATGCTTATGTGGAGTAAAGGGTTAAGAGACATTATGAGGACAGTGAAATACTTACCTCTTTACAGCTGGTGATAGGAAGAAATGGTGCAACACCTTAAAATCCCTGAGATGTAAAATATATACATGTTTGATCTGTTGTGCCGAATGGAGGATATTAAGTAGGGTTTAAAACAAAATAAAAGCAAGTATGCAGAACTTATGGTAGGAGCCTCCATGTACCCAGTGCTGATTTAAATTTCGAGATTGTATCATTACTGACTGCAAGAAATGGTAATGCATTCCAATAGACAACTGTCCGAAGGAAAAATGAGTTTATAGTAATTCACTGTGATGAAAGGTATCTAAAAGGCTATGTTATATGGTAGTATGTCTGGAATGTCTTGTGTATGGTGTAAGATATAGTCTGGGAATGATATCATTATGTTAATGTACTATTTTATAAGTAACCTATCATAATGTAACAAAGAACATGGTTTAACAATCTTGTTATCAAATTTAGAAGGACAGACAGACACATTATGGTTCTCATCTTAATTTACCACTACTGTTGCATGGGAACCTCACTGTTATAAAGAATTTCTTCAAATGTATATGTAACCGGGTATTTTCTGTGGGAAAATATTCAGGCAGGTGTGGGAATCGAACCCACAACCTTCCACAATGAGTGATAAGTCTGAATACAAAGAAAATTATGAGAAGTAGAGGAAAGAAATTCTTTTTGAAAACAACTTTTGGGCTTAAACCCACAACCTCCTGAGTACAAGATACCCACCACACCACTGCACCCTCTAGTATTTCATTACTATCTAAGTCCTCAGCTTCTTGACAAGTTTCTCATGAAATCATCTTAAGTAGTAAAGTGAAGGAAAAACCCATTATTAAATTAATTGCTAAAAATCTCAAAAGTCAAGTGTTAGATTTAGAAACTCTTATTATAGTTGACATGTTTTTATTAAAACGCTCAACAACTGTCTGTCAAAATCAAAAAGTTCAGTGTTATATTTGGAACCTTTTGTTATTTTTACCTTTGTTTATTCCAGCACTCAACAACTGTCAATCAGATCAGTGTTGATGACAACGGGGATTACATTGCTAGCTGCTCTGACGATGGAAAGGTTGGTCAAATACCTCATGCAAATGATTTATGTAGTTGTTAATTAGGGTTGAGAAAGGAGAATTTTTAGCCTAACAGTATGAGAGATTTTCTTGACTTGATTGTGAGAAGGTCATGATAGACTAGGATGTTGCTTAAAAATGTGATATTGCGAAGATATTGATAATTTCAAGGATAAGACTTTGGTCTAAATATAGCGCAAGTGGTAGAGTAGAGTGTCCGCTTCTAGTGCGGGAAGCCTTGGGTTTGATCCCCAGCATGGTCAAACCAAAGACTTTAAAATTGGTAGTAATGGCTCTCCCTCCTTGTGCTCAGGATATAGGGTTAGCATTACGCCTGGTCTGTCGGTGTCGGGATAAAGTGAATGGCCTTGGTTCAGCCCCATGTGTATCAGTACTATACACTAGGCAGGTGAAAGAACTATAAAGGAGAGTTCTCTGTATCAGCTTCACTTTCTCTGGGACATCCATAAGCCCAAGTTGGCAAAAATATAGAGAGTTTTGAATGAGCATTGATGAATTGGAATAACAGAAAATCCCCTTTACAGTTTTAGAAAAGGAAGGGTGTAGGGTTGGGAAAAGGGTGGTGATGTATTGTAGTTAATATTGTGATCTAAGTATGACCTCACTTCTAGGTTCCATTTTGTATGTGGTGGTGGCTGGTTGGGGGAGTAGGGTAAATGTTTTATGTGTTTAACCCTTTACTCCACATAAGTGCCTTTTGACACCTTTGCAAACAGAAAAGACCTAGATCAGGCAGCACCTGTAGTATTTGCTAAAAGAACTTTTTCAGATTTGGTTTTTCTTTTAACTCAGGTACGTGTATTTTATCTTATTTTCTAGATAAGGCATACGATGTAATGGTCTAAAAATAGCCAGTGGAGAAAATGGTTAAGGGCCTCAGTATTGTACATTTTAACTACAGACTAGATACAGATAATTTGCTTATCACTCTGACTGTACGAATCTAATCCTAGGTCAATATCAGCGGACTGTACTCCTCAGAGAACAATCAAGTGATAAATTTTGACCGACCAGTCAAGGCTGTGGCATTGGATCCAGACTTCTACAAGTCCAGCAGCAAGCAGTTTGTGACAGGGGATGACAAACTCCTTTTGAATGAAAAGGGGTTCTTTGGAACCCACAAAAGAACAGTGATTCACCAGGGGGAAGGGAACATCAGAGAAATACAATGGAAAGGAGATTTGATAGCATGGGCTAACGATTTTGTAAGTATGAAGCTAATGCATTCACACTTCTTATGCTAAATCTGTCTAAATAGATCTGTTGAATGAAACAAACTGTTTTCACTTTCCTTTGAAAAAACATTGTTATCAACTGATGTCACCTGCATAAGTTATATGAATATGCATCAGGCCCAGTGCTTATAAACATTTGCTGTTGAGTATGAGAATGTATTCAAGCATCAGATTGGTCAGATTTGAGTTTGTGCTCAGATTCTGACAATCCTGTTGGCTAACTCTGAACATCTATTCAAATCTGAGCAATCTGGTGCTTGAGAACATACACATGCTCAAAGATAAATGTTTATAAGCACCGGGCCAGGATTTCATGCATTGTGTCAATTGACTTTAAAATCAATCAATAATTGGCAGTGTACATGGATATTTTGATTCATTTTCCGTCATAGACATTTTGTTTTACATTGGTTATTATTGTGTTATTCATTATGATTTGGCTTTGCATTTTTTCACTAATTTTTTATACATCTGAAATTCAAATGATGTTAATATGAGATGAAAATGGCAACTTTCTGTTTTTCATTTTCGTATAAAAAGGCATGTAGACTAGACCGTAATTTAAATGAAGCTGTTGAGATCTTATTTACTCAGATCTTTTTCAAGATTTTAAGAATTTGTAGGGTTGACTTTTCCCATCTTTCGTTGTAGATCATTCTATTTAATATTCATAGCCGAGTTTCATGTGGTAAGACTGCAAATGGTGTAGCCCTTCATCAAATGGCTGATAAAGATTCCAGACTACTTGGTCACAGTATTCAAATGGTTGAAGCTATACCCTCTCGCCGTCAACAAACATATTGGAAAACATTGGAATAAACTATATATGTCATTGCCAGTATCCATAAACCTCAAATGTCATTGCCAGTATTTATAAACCACATGTCATTGCCAGTGATTATTTATACCTCACATGTCATTGCCAGTTTTTATACCCCAAATACCATTGTCATTGAAGTATATCTCACATGTCATTGCCAATGTTTATACCCTAAATACAATTGCCATTGAAATAAACCTCACATGTCATTGCAAATGTTTATATTCCCCATATGTCCTTGCCAGTATTTGTATACCTCACATATCATTGCCGGCATTTATATACTCCAAGTGTCATTGTAAATGTTTATTTACCCCAAGTGTCATTGCCAGTATAATATTATATATACTTCACATGTCATTGCCAGTGTACAGAAAATGGTCATTGACTTGCAATCTCTCAGTTCCAAAATCCAAGTCATTGGCTCATCTGTAACTTGGCAACTGTAACTATTTCTCATTTTTCACATTTCAGGGTGTGAAGGTGTACGATCTGAAGTCAAGGTCAAGGATTACATCAGTAGCCAAGGATCACAAGTACAACAACCATTTTTGTTACTAATATAAGTTGCATGTTCTGGTTTCTATGGAAACCTACAATGTAGCATGCATCCCCAGTGTGACAGTGATTAGCGAGTTTATCACACTCATACCACTTACCTATTGCCTTCACATGACAATCATGAAAATATATCTACTGTTTCTGATCCAAGTTTATAATGGTTGCTATGGAAATAAAGTTGGTTTTCATGAGAGAAAGCCTCTTATTCTAGGTCATCTACCATCCCTGAGAATATTCCAAGTCTTGATATTAAATGTGTATTTTGAACAATATACATTGAGATTATTTATTAATCTGAAATTGTTTGAAGGTGTCCATTTACAACACAGTTACTTAGTAGATTTTCTCTTATTGTAGTTGTAGAAATAATTATTTTTAAATCATGCACATATTCAAGTGTTAAACCTGATAGTCAGTTTACTATTCATTAGGAGATTTTTATGCTTCTAATTTGCATTATGATAAGGCCAGAGGCTCATAGTGGGCTATAATGACCAGCCTTTGCTTCAACTGACATCTCCTAAATGACTCTGTCAATTTTAGTTAAACTCTACAGGGATGTCCCTTTGCTAGTCCTTTTTCAAAGCTGTTCAAATAATTGGATTCCACACAGAACTCTGATTGCCATGGCAATAGAAAGGAAAAACTTGATAAATCTTCTTGTCCCAAACTAGTGGCCAGATTTGAAAATAATTTGGCAGAAGTGTTCCTTAGGTGACCCTCGACAAAGATTGTTAATATTATTTGATTCAGTTGAACAGCATGGCTGCCAGGTGGAAGAATCGGTTTTCCTTATATGTATTGTGAAAACTTAGAAATCTTCTCAAAAAGTAAAAAAAAAAAGAGATTAGATATTTTGCCTATAACATGACCTAGTACTCCTTTATAAAGTTTGTTCAACATGTGACTGTTGGGTCTAACATGGCCATGCCCCAGGGGCTCTGATTTTACATAGTCATATATAATCAAAACTTAGAAAGTCTTTTCTCTGAAACCATACATGCTATAGCTTTGTTTGTTTGTTTGTAGAATCATATACAGATCTTCCTCTTCTAAGTTTGTTGAGATGGTGACCTTAGGGTTAGATTTGGCCCATCCCCAGGGTTGTCTGATTTTACATAGTTATTTTGTAAAAACTTAAAAAAAAATCTTCTGATACATTATGTGATTGAACTTAGATTTTAACACTTTGAAAACTTCATGCTTTGCTGACTTCCTAGCCCATTTAAAAATATTGCATAGAAAATGTTATTAGATGACCCTCTATCATATAGTTTTTGAAGTCCTGTTATTTATTTTAAAAATATGGCTGCCATCTTCAGGCTTCAGGGCCTTTTATGTCCCTCCTGTTTTATTCTTTACTGAATGATTATGTTGAACATTTATTTAACCTGCTCATGTTTATGAATATTCATGGAAAAAAAAGGTTGATAAAATGGAGGCTTGTGTCCATAGTTCAAAGTATTTGAGCATTGATTTATTTTCATTCTCAGTTATCTATGCCTGTGATTGGCTGAAATAGGTCACATTATAAACTCCATCCAGTTAAATGCATGACAT
This sequence comes from Nuttallia obscurata, assembly GCA_032358795.1. NCBI lineage: Eukaryota > Metazoa > Mollusca > Bivalvia > Cardiida > Psammobiidae > Nuttallia > Nuttallia obscurata. The sequence continues at coordinate 13,104 of JAULCC010155570.1, forward strand.
ATCTAGCATCAGAAAGAGTCTATGCTAAACAAAGTTGTAAATGACTTGGTCAAATGAGTATCTGCATGCCCCATGTAGAAACCTTCATTAGAAAAGACTACTGTCACAGAGTCTTGTATATCAGTTTCTAAGCCAGAATTTGTTTTTTAAAGGCAATGAACCAGCTACTATATATGCGTATACACAGCCTTCACACTTCAACTAAAGACTACAGACATTTATTGTTAAAGAAGGGGTTTTCCATTATGGATTAGAAAGCATTTAAATAGCATGAATTGAACATTTT
>JAULCC010155681.1:0-13388 GCA_032358795.1 Nuttallia obscurata
GGCACTTCAGATTTTTCAAGTGAGGAAGCCTTCCAGCTGGCTTGCGGTAGGTCGGTGGTTCTACCCAGGTGCACTCTCTGCCTGAAATAGTGTAAAGAGGTCCCCCGGGGTCTTCCTCCACCTGTAATGAACTGGACGTCGCGATATGACTGAAATACTGCTAAAGCGACGTTAAATTCCAAAACAATAAACAAAAAAAAATATGGTATTTATGTCACTGCTTTATGTCACCCCCAGAGGCCAGTTTATGTGATAAAAAACTTTAGACCACCTTTACTTAAATCACACAACTACAGTCAAGTCAAGCCAAAATAAAATGGTTTATTAAAACGTTTAGGTCCTCTGGCCCATCATACACCAAATAAATGATTTATACAAATCTTAATAGTGACAAGCACAAATATTACAGTAATATCTAAGCTACTGCATACTAGTTAAAATAAAATCTATATATCTCTCTGTCTTACATCAGTTTTGTTAATTCGAATTTACAATTAATTTGTTTTGTTAAGTTTGAATGCTGAATGAATAAATCTAGCTACTATTAGAATAACATTTACATTTGACATAAATTAAGTTGGTAAAACATCTATATATTTCTATCTGAACTCTAATGTCTTTCTAGTATATGTTGACGAAATATTTCATTCTGAGCTTTACATTTAAATAATTAGGCATAATCATAAAGGGCATCCTTGTTGAGCCCGCAGAATGAAGATTCTGGGTTGACCCCGGACATACATAATTTTGTCCAGTTTTGACCTTTGACCTTTGACCTTTATCTCAGACCACAAGGATTAAGTTATAAATGTGACTCTTCCGCGTGCCCAGACAAACTTAATTTTGACCGGTTTTGACCTATAAGTTTGATCACACTTTTTAAGGTATGAATGCGATTCTTCCGCGCGACACTCCGTCTCATCAATGTTGACATTTGTGCCAAATTATTTTAAAATTTATCCATCCATGGTGAAGTTAGAGCCAAATATAATTTTGACCAAATTTGACCTCTAAGGTTGACCACACCTTTTGTGGTATTAAAATGATTATTACGGGTGACACACCGTTTAAACAAGGCTAACACATGAGCCTGTACAAACATAATCTTGACCTATTTTGACCTCTGACCTCTATGTTTGACCACACCTTTTAGGGTATATATGCGAATCTTTCACAAGACACTCCATCTCATCAATGTTAACATGTGTACAAAATTATTTTAAAATTCATACATCCATGGTAAAGTAATAGCCTGGACAAACATAATCTTGACCAATTGTGACCTTTGACGTCTAAGTTTGACCACACCTTTAAGGAATAAATGTGATTCTTCCGCGTTAACATTTGTGCTGAGTAATTTTAAAATCTATCCATCCATTATGAAGTAAGATCCTGGACAAACATAATCTTCACCTATTTTGACCTTTTAAGTTTGACCACACCTTTTAAGGTTTCAGATAGATTCTTCCGCGTGACACTCCGTCTCATTAAGGTTAACATTTGTGCCGAGTTATTTTAAAATCCATCCATCGATGTTGATGTTAGAGTCCGGACAAATATAACCTTGACCAATTTTGACCTTTGACCTCTGTCTGACTACACCTTTTAAGGAATAAATGTGATTCTACTGCGCAATACTCTGTCACATCAATGTTAACATTTGTGCTGAGTTATTTAAAATTCATCAAACCATGGTGAAGTTAGAGCCAAATATATATAATTTTTATGGAAAATCCTTGCTCTCTAAAATTTCGTTAAGATTTTTAAGTAAAAATGACAGAATTATATCCAATGTATTCTTATAAACCTCAACAGATACTCTGTCTGGACCAGTTGACTTTTTCGAGTGTAATGCTCTCATTGAAAATCATGTTTCTTCCTCGGAAATAGGGCAGTTTAGTGAAGAAGAACATTATAGGCCTATTTTCATTATTGTGCTGTACAAAAAGCACATTCTGCCCATTTAAAGGACCAAGAAGAGCTTTGAAATAATCAAACCATACTTTGCTCATATTTTTTTTCTTTTTGTTGAGATCGGGTACTTGGAAACGGTTGTTTTTATAGATTATATTTTTGGATTATTTTTAGAAGTTACAAGCTTGTTTCTACATCCCCTTTGAAACTGTGATTTTTGCATACATAAAACAACAAATTTTTAAATTCTTTTTTAGCTAATTATATAATCCTAGTTCATGCAGATTATTTGAATGTCGAAACAACTTTAGTCGATAATAAATTTAAGACGTGAACAATCATTATTCCACCACAGAAGTTGTTTTAAAATAATGTAATTTCTATTTGAACAGTGGGTAATGGTCATATTATGAGCTGTACTTTTAGTCCATAAATTTCCCAAACATGCTTATACTCGATTCTTATGTATTAAGAAGCAATGTTTAGAAAGAGTTAAACAAGCAGCTATTTTTTTTTTCCAAAAAAATTATCCTTATATTGCTAATAATGGTTAATGGTCATATTACATGTATGAGCTGTACTTTTTATCAGTTAATTTCCCCAACATACTCGATTCATATGTATTAAGAAGGAGTTTCGAAAGAGTTAAACAAGCGGCTATTTTTTTTTCTAAAAAATTATCCTTATATTGCTCGTTCCATTTTATATTTTTATAAATGGTTTAAATATTTCTTCATTTTTTTCAACATACATATATGAGACAAGCCAAAGCATATTATGCACACCAACATCCTATGAAATTTCTAAGTATTTTAAAATTATCACATGGTACATCTACTGACATGAAAAAGATTGATTGAGTTGGGCTTTACCTCACTGCAACACTGTATAGGTTATATGGCACCTTTCAGGAATAAACTTGGATCCACATCTCATTTACATTGAGATAAAAATGGGGTGTGGATCCAATAACTTAATACTTGCTGTAGAATCAGAGATTAAGAAACTCCCGATTCATGTTCAAACCCTGTTAGTTGCCTCTTAAGAACATGCCAGGGTTAAGCAGTGGTCCAAATTCTTGTGCTACATTGGCACGCCCAAGGCCTACATGGGGCACGTGAAAAAGAAAAGCTATACATATTAAGTTCGCATATATAATATACTAGGGTGGTTTCAACGCAAACTGAGGTCATACACTGAAATATAGAGACTTTAGACCATCTCAGTATATTTACATTCGACAGAACCGCTGTTGATGAGTTTAAAATGGCGAAACAAAAGCATAATCCCGTGTGAAATGTCAGTGTTATGTATGTCCTCCCCGACTAGCATCACCTGCTTGTACTCTTCACCTCACTGATCCACACAAGTTACGCAGCTTGAAATGTGGAATGCGTGCTCACTCCTCATGTAGAGTGCCAGTTAGTTCCTGTACGTTCCGTTGTTAGAGGTGACGCAGACACATGTAAGCGGCGTCTGATGACGTCCCACATGTGTTCTATTGCATTACAGTCAAGTTAGTTGGCTGGTCATTGTAAGATATCGATATTGTTATTCATAAAGTTTCTTGTATCATGCACAAAGTGAGGGCACGCATTATCGTCCTGGACATGACATAACATAGGAAGCACGACGGGCCGCAAAATATCTTCTTTTTTGTGCCACACTGTCTGATTTCCATTTATCACATTTAAATTAGTCTTAAATGTATAGGCTATAATTTCATCCACATCATAACACCGCCGCCGTAGCGGTTCTACTCTAAAATATAGTTACGTGCAAAATGCATGTGACGTCGCCTGTACAAGCAAATTCGTCCATCGGCACTTGAAAATTTAAATCTAGCCTCACTACAAAAGACTTCCCAAGTGTCAATGGACTTTGTTCTGTGCCTACTGATGGCGATACCGGCGGTGACGCTTGGCCAAAACTACTCCACATTGAGGTCACCTGCAAAGAATCCCACACTCCCTCAATCGATTTCCAATTGCATTCCTGCTCAAGTCTATCCACGATTACCAACAGAAGATGTCAATCAGGACGTTGTTATTTACAGAATAATATAATCGCTTAAAAAAATCTTGACATTTTATTTAATTCTTATTATAATAAATAGTTCATTGTTTACAAACTTTACATGAATTGTGTTAATGTACGTATAAGAAATTCTTGCAACAGCTTGTAATATGGATATTTACCAAATGTGTAAATGTTGAAAATATACTGATGGCAAAAGAAACACCCCAACGAAATTTGGCGTTATTTTCCTCATACCTATCGAAATTTTAGTGAAATGTAGTCTGTATAAATGTACATTGACCAACAATTACGGCAAACAAAAATCATGCACTTCTATTCAGCCGATGTCCATTTCCGGTGGCTGCTCATGATTTCCAGGTGCACCTCGTGTTTGTTTACCAGCGATCACATTTTACACAGTTACATGAGCTAGTCGATAGATAATCACAATTTCAGAGATTTTCTGATTAAACATTCGTATTTAAATATGCCAAGGCTAAATTCTGAAGAGAGAGCTCCCGTTTTGGCAATGCTCAAATGTGGGCGAAAGCAAGAACAAGTCACCAGACATTTTGATGTCTCGCATTCGACAATTCCGCATCTTGTTCGACGTGTTAAGAGTTACAGGAATGTCTGCCGATCGCCCACGTTCAGGAAGACCTCGTGTGACGTCTGAAGGACAAGATAATTTCATACATCAACGTCATTTGCATGACAGGTTTTAGTCTCATTAATATGCCGTCCGGGATATCAAGATATTTTTTGACAGATGCTATCCGTGGGAAATTGCCAAAACCGAAAGTAGCTCAATTTTCCTTCTGGAGTCTAATTAGTTGGACTAGACAGGTTTGTGATGGCGGAATCGACGTCGCGTTTAGTAGTCGATAATCGTGGTCATTATAAGGTTAGAAGACTGAGGGAATGCAGGATTACCTGCTGTAGACCCTACCGTGGTTTAGTTCTAACTTTACACCACTGTTACCAATGTCTAATCTGGGCCTGCAAACATCACAGTCAGCGTTGGCAGAACATGGTGTTCAGCGACAAGTCCGAATTTAACTTATGGAACGCCGATCTGTGTGTACAAGCGACATCACAAACACTAAGTTGACAATTCGTTGTCGAGAACATTCCGTATGGAGGGGGCGGAGTAATGGTCTGGGCAGCGATAAACTACAGGTTTACGTCAAAACCTGGTCTACCAGCACCACAACGCGCGACCACACATTGCACCTGCCACCCGGGACTTTCTACAGCCGCACAACATTGGCGTTTTGCCTTGCCCGGTGTATTCACCGGATTACAACCCGATTGAACATGTGTGGTATTACCTTGGACGTCCGTTACGTCGACCTCAACCCCAGCCAGCAAACGTCCAGCAACTGATGGCAGCACTGCTCCAAGAGTGGGAAAGATTCCCTCATTATCTGCTGCGCAATGTGTGCGGTTCCATGAGACGTCGCCTTGCTGCTGTTGTCGCAAGTAGAGGTGGACACACACAACTGATTTTCGAAATGAAAATTCTCCGACTGGTCTATTTAAAACTGTAACAATTTGATAATTTCTTTACAATCATTTTTTGATTAAAAATATTCAAATTTGCAGATGATACTAAGTTTTTGTAATTCTAAATCACGAATACTGAAAAATCGGAAATCATATAGGAATGGGGTGTTTCTTTTGCCCGTCAGTTTATATTGATTGAATGTGGTTTAACTGAATATATCTACATTATTTACAGGATGAAATTATTGTTATTCATAATCAACGTATTAAAATAAGCTGTGTTTGTCGAAGAAATGTTGAATACATGTATAATTATGTTGAATTATAAGAGAAATGTATGAAAGTGATAGAGTGTTTTTATGTTGCTTAATATGCAAGTAAGTATATGTGTTTTTGTAATTTTTCTTGTGTGAAGGTCATGCTGGAAATAAGGAGAATGTCTGTAATGATTGTACACTTAGTCAGAGACATAGAATACATGTATTCTATGTCTCTGACTTAGTATGTAACCTTTGTTAAATAAAGTTGTTATTATAATTATTAAGCGGCCACGCAGGTGACATAGAAACGTATTGACATACAGACGTCACATGTCATGTTCTTAAGCTAGGTCTTTTTGATAAGCTTCCTGTGGTATTTACATGTTGAACTAGTCTGGCAATTTTACTAGCTAGGTAATTCTGTGAAATTCTACATCCCAAAATCCCTTGCTCAGTTTTGGTTATTTAGTCGCGGCTTTTTATTTCCTTTCAATTTTCAATTATCTTTGTGAATTCTCACTTGTATGTAATTGTGTACTTTTTGACCAACACAACCTCGTGGCAAACGCTCACTGGATGCACATGCGAACAGTGCTGCATTTCACACCTTGGAACATGGAGATCAGAGCGGGGAATTTTTTTCGACTCATTAAGAGCGTTATTGGCTAATTATACAGTATGTCAGAAAGAACTTCGAAATTCCAAAAAACAAACAAGATATTCACTTTTATCATTGTAGCTTTCTTTTTGACGTCAGTATCATATTTTCTCAGCAAACATTTCACGTGGTATTAAACATGCGAAGGTTTAAGTTATAACTTTTAGATCACCTACTTTAATTAATATATAGATTATATTGTTGTTTCTACAGAAGCAATCTTTTTACTTCGCAGCAAAATTCCATCTGGGTGAGATCTGTATAAATCGGGAGAATATTGCGGCTATACATTGGTAAAAATCATAATGATATCATTCTCACGGCCAACAAATTGACCTTGAAATAGAAAAATGACACATTCACTAATATGATTATATAAATATGTTTTATACAACCATTATTAACCAATATTTCCTTCATGTAAACTGTGACTCCACCAGAGTTTCTCCAAGCCCTGTTTGCTTTTTGTCTTACAAATACATGGTCACAATAGCCATTAAGAATTGTTTTATTCTTCTACATTATTTCCCGATGTTCCACACATTGCAAATATATTAAATTTATGAACATAAAGTAATAATGCAGTGTTATTCCGGATTTTTTTCTTCAAAAACATCAAAATTTATAGAACAAATGTATAAGCAGTATTTTTCAAACAGACTAGAATATTTTGAATCATTCATATCAAGATTAGAGCTACTACTAATGGTCTTACTGCACTAAAAATGGATGTAACATTACTCTGCAAGAACCTTGTCATCACCTGACTAAGAAATTAAGATGTTTATCTTCTCTCCTTGACCCACTACTAAGTATGTTAACATGTCAGTCTTACATTCCAAACATTGACTTGTACAACTGTTAAGTAATCAGTAACTCAATCTTGCTTACTGTAAACATCTCAGTTGTCAAGATGATTATACATAAAAAGTATTATTTGTAATTCCTGCACCATGGGCTTGGGGATATTACAGTGAAATAAAGTATTAGATTTGCTTTGTAACGTTGCTCACCGTGGTTTCTGTGACAAGACAATATCACGGAAACATATATTTTATGCTTTCTTGTAGTATTAAATACTTTGAATTAGAAAGTCAGTTTTGGACATGTCAGCTATATAACCCACATAAAGTCGACATCAATCTTACATAAACTGAAGGTAAAAGTTTAGGACCCCAATTTGTGACAATGTTTTTTCGCTGTTTTTGGACTTAATCAACTACTGTAAATCTATAACAAAATATCACTGACTATGCTCCAACACATTTTACAGTAACGCAATAACTTATATTTTACACTGAAACGCAACAACAGCGGATTCTATAGATGGCTTTTTGAGCCACGACAGCCATTTTTGTTCTTTGGCAACTCTTTTAAATATGCACACGCAAAATTGTGCATAATGGATGCTACCCTTTGATGACCCCAAAAGAATACACAAATCATCCTACGAAGTAAGAAGACTCTGTGTTGTATGGGACTCCAGTTATTTTACAGTTTAGACCCCTGAACCCATGACATATTCACCAAATTACCCTTAATCAGTACTGATCATCTACTCAGTAAATCCAATCATCCTAAGTATGAGGACTCCCAGTTATATGAATCTCCAGATAACCAATGGAAACAATTTTGAGATTTTAGACCCTTCTGACCTTGACATTTCACAAAGTGGTCCCAAAAACAAGGTATCATCAACTCAGTAAAGCCAATCATCCTATGAAGTCTAAGCTCAAGTCTGTACGGTTTCAGAAGTTTTCAATTAAAACAGAGGGAAATATTAGGTTAGCCCAGAACTTTTTATTTCTGCTGTTGAACCATGATGGTCCTGTAATCACTTGCCTAAAAATTTCTTTATAAAAGCTAATTAACCCTGTAGGTTGCCATTTGAAAAATTTTGATTGAGAGGCTGTATAGATGTAACAAAAAATATCTATAATTAAGATATGAAGATGTATGAAGTTTTCACAATATGAACCTTTGAAAAAAAGAAATCCCCCTACGACAGGGCCAACTTTGACCCCAGTGTCAACATTTGAACAAACTTGGTACAAGAACTTTATTTGCTGTTACTGAGCTCTAGTCTGTATGGTTTCAGAGAAAAATGATTTTTCCAATTTTATATGTCTATGTAAAACTAGCCCCACCCCACTAGTGGTCATGTTGTTTCATTAACTATGAAGGCTTGAAATTTTTCTAGGTAAAGGGTCATGTTAGAAACATGTATGTACAACTATTTCGAAACTGGACAAGCTGTTTCTGAAGAGAGGATTTTCAAGTTTGTTGTTTTTTTTGGTTGCCCAGAGTTCTACATGGAACAAAATTCTTTTAAGGAAACTGGAAGAAAGCCAACCAAGAAACATTTCTGTAAAGTTTGGTTAGAATTAACACCCAGTTGTTTAGGATGTGATATCACTTGATGGAAAATGGTGACAACAGATAGACATACTATGGAGGGATCATGACAGTTACCCATCATAATAGCCCACCTTTGAGTATGACTTTGGGCTCAGATGACCTAATACTTTGAATAGGGTAGAAAAACTGGGTAAAAACTTTATACCCCTGTACATATAAGGGAGAAAAACTTGGCTAAGCCTTCCTGTTTGATAAGAACAACTGTAACAGAGGGGCCTATTGGTATATAAACAAGCTGAAGATGGGGTTCATACTTCTATAATAAACATAGATTAAATAACTTTGACCTAGGGTAACCAAATCAACTTTCCTGTTTGATATTTTTGCAATGGACTCTTCAAAGAAAATGCATGATTTTCAAAGTTTTCCTTATCAGTACTAATATTTAACCATGTATGATTTAAGAGAAGATTGTTTTTGTTTTCACAATAAAAGTCTATGTAAAACAAGACACCCATGGTACATGGCTAAATCTGATCCCATGTTCACCATTTGAATAAGCTTGATCTGTATGATGTACAAAAAACAAAACAATACCACAGCTCTAATATGTATGGTTCTAGAGAAGAAGAATCTTCTAGCTTACACTTCATAAATCTATCTAAAGTAGGTGGCCCCTGGGACAGGACCAAAGCTGACCCCAGGGTCATGACTTGAACATGCTTGGAAGAGGACCTGTAAATGATTTTAGACATAATATCTCGGCCTAAGCAAGTATAGTTTCAGAAAAAATTTGTAAGTTTCCACTGCATAAGTCTGTGTACATTAAGACATCCCTGGCGCGGGGTCACAATTTGAAAACACTTGGATAAGGATCTGTATGATGTTTTACACAAAATATTTCAGCATTGGAATGTATGGTCTCAGAGAAGAATTTTTTTTTAAGTTTTCACAATTTAAGTGTTTTTACAAAATAGGCAAATTATCAAAGTTCTGCCCTTTATTGAAGTTTTCAATATATATATAAGTAAAACTGGCTAAGCCCCCTGGAACACTTTTTTTCAAATCATTTTTAAATGTGGTATATGGTTTTAGACAAGAAGATCTTTTAAGTCTTTTCTTTCTTTTGCCATGGCAACCAAATTTCTGAGAGTATTCCAAACAAGGAAAACTCTTACAAAGCTTTTATTTAAATGAGGAAAGTTGTTGAGATGTCTTAAAGAAAATTTTAATGGATGGACTGACATATGACCGACCGACAACAGAGACCAGTCACAACAGCCCACCATGAATCTCTGGCACAGGTGAGTGAAACAAGAGGACCATGATGGTCCTGTAATCGCTCACCTGAAAATTTCTCTTTAAAAAATAACTACATGTAACCCTAAGATCTAAACATTTGAACAATCTTAATTGATAACCCGAGTACTTTGGTTTAACAAAAAAACTCTTTAAGCCCTAGCATGTATGGTTTCAGATAGGTGGATGATTTATGTTTGTCCTATATAAGTCTATGTTTGTCCTATATAAGTCTGTTTTTTCTATATAAGTCTATGTTTGTTCTATATAAGTCTATGTAAATTAAGACAACCATGGGGAAGGGCAAATTCTGACCATGGAGTCACCATAATTATGATCAAAATTGGTAGAGGACCTATACATGATGTAACAACCAAAATATCTAAGCTCTAGTCTGTACAGTTTCAAACGTGAGGATTCTGTAAATTTTCACTATGTAAGTCTATGTGAAATTTGACCGCCCTAGGGGGGGGACAACTTTGATCACAGGGTCACCATTTCCACAAACTTTGCAAAGGACCTATATATGTTAACACAACAAATATATGACCTATATATGTTTGAACAAACATAACCTATACATAATATTACACACAAAATATCTAAGCTCTAGACAAGAAGATATATTAATTTGTTTTTTTTAATAATTTTTAGCTCTGGTGGCCATTTTGTGCAATGGACCAAAGCAACTTGAACAAAATTGAGAAAGGTTGATGCCATATTTCAGATTAAGTTTTAAAAAAATCCAGGTTCTCAGGAATTCATTCAAAGAAAAAGTTCACCGACAGACAAAGGGTGATGACAAAAGAACACTTTGTAATGGTGACTAGATGTTAACTGTTACAAATAATGTGTGTACGGTAACTATGTATATTTATTTTCACCAGCTGTTCAGTTGTTAGTGTGTTTTAATGTGTCTATTTATTATATTTTTACTTATATCAACACTGCCAGTTAACCTTTTTAATTAGCTATTTTTTTTGTTTTATCCAGTATTAAACAGATATCAAGTGGGCGCCTGTCAACTGTCCAATTTGATACAGGCATGAAACATAAGTGGCCACAATACAGTCATTATTACTAAAGTCACAAATCTTTGAGGCTTTAGCTCCTACAGGATTCAGACTCTGTAAAGGCCAATCATTATATCCCCTAGTGTGGTACATAGTTATGACACTGACATTTATAGGGTATAAATAAGAAAGTTAAAAAACACTTTGAAATTAAAGATGCTAATTCTTCCCATTAGTTGTCACATGTACATGTTTTGAAAGATGGCCTGTCATAAATTTTCCAGCTATTTAACCCAGTATCCAGTCAGCAGAAAGTTTTATAACATAACTAATAGTTTAAATTCATCAATTAATGCAGTAAACACCAATAACTGTCTGCCAGGTATTTTTGTGTAATTTAAAACATGTCCAAACATCGTAACTGACCATTTTGCAGCATGATATATTTAAAACATGTCAAAATTTGGCCAGTGGTTAACTATCCAATTGGACTACTTGGAATATGACAGGTAGGGTTTTGCTAGTATCATATTTATCCCTAGGGGCTAATTTTACTTATTTTAGAGACAGATTATACATAAGATTATTTTTTTATATCTTCTAAATCCTTCTAACAGTTTAAAAAATTTTCTTTGTTTGTATGAGTATGATATTTGTTGATAAAATAACAAACTGGTTTTAAATTGTTTGAACCTGTGCCACAGTTCAATTTGAATTTTCAACACAAATGTTTTCTGCACCTCTTTCAAATAAATAAATATCAATATATCCACTCCAATGTTATCATTCTCAGAGCCAACAATTGTTTGAATCATTTTTATTTCAATGGTTAGGCTGATTAGCTAGTGCATATTGAAAGGGGATGGGATGCAACAGTCTTCACTAAACTTTTATCCTAGTCCAGTTTTTTTAAAATTATTAAGATTCAGAAAAGTTTTTTAAATTTTGAAACAAGAAGGATAATACGGATTAAGAGAAGTTTCACAATAAAAGTAAAGCCTGCCTTCCAATAAGATGATGTTTTTTATAATACAAAACACTCTATGAATAACTGTTGATTTTGTCGATAGATCTTACAGCTCATGAGCAGCTTTGAGAAATGCTAAATATTGTATATAGTAAGTGCAAAATAAATTTAGGTTAATTTTAAAATAGAAACATCTCATCCCATGGTAGTTTGTCAGTAAATGTAATACTGATATAGAAAGTGCAAATAAACTTTGTGTTGATTTTGAAATAGAATCATCTCACCCCATTGCAGTTTTCCATAAATGTTATACTGATATAGAAAGTGCAAATAACTTTGTGTTGATTTTGAAATAGAATTGTCTCACCCCATAGTAGTTTGTCAGTAAATGCAATACTGATACGGTAAGTGCAAAATAAATTTAGAAATAGAAACATCTCACCCCATGGAAGTTTATCACTAAATGTTATACTGATATAGTAAGTGCAAAATAAATTTAGGTTGATTTTAAAATAGAAACATCTCACCCCACGGTAGTTTGTCAGTAAATGTAATACTGATACAGTTAGTGCATGTTATACTGATACACAGGGATTTGATAATTTCCAATTGCTGTTCAGCCAAAAACCATACTTCACAACTCGGCCATTTAGTGGATTCACCAGAGGATTGCTGATTGTGTCTGAAAATATGCAAAATCTGACCCCAACCACCCCTAAATAAAAAAGAAAAACAAAGAAATGTGTTGTTGTCTCTTAGAACCTTTACTGTCTAGCAATATCGACCTGAGACAGAACCTTTACTGTCTAGCAATATCATCCTGAGACAGATCCTTTACTGTCTAGCAATATCGACCTGAGACAGATTAATCTTCGGCATTTTACCATAAGTTTTCGAAAGTTTGTTCACCAGTCTTGAAAGAAATGCTACTTTCGATAAAAACTTGGGCTATTTGTAATGTGCATGTACGTTATTTAACACGTTTTGCTTTGGAAACCAACCACTGCCGAAGAAAGGTTGCCGAATATTAAGAAGTCCAGTATAAATACCCCGTTTTCAAACTAGGAATAGGCAAACATCATAATTCATGAAAGACTTTAATCTTCTCCTTAACACCAAAAGGTGTAATGATAAAGTCAACAATAAAATCCGAAACAAGATCGAGTTACGGTAATTGGATACCATACAATTCGGTATTGCTACACTAATACTAATGAAAGTTAAATGATATTGAACTTGGTACTTCGTTATTCATTTGCTATCTACTGGTTTGTCAAACCGGTTTTCTCAGTCAAAAACTGATTACTACTTTACTTTCAGTTTTTGAACAGGGTTGTTTTCAACCCTGTTCAGTGTAACCACAAATTCGACACTCACAACATAAAATGCCTATT
>JAULCC010155792.1:0-13388 GCA_032358795.1 Nuttallia obscurata
CACCTGTAATGAGCTGGACGTCGCGATATGACAGAAATACTGTTAAAGCGACGTTAAATTCCAAATAAACAAACAAAGGAAACAAAAGTTTTTACAGTTTACAACAGTTACTCTAGAAAAAGTTTGATCAGATGTGAATTGTACTATCGAAAAGTAATTTCAGATTTACATTAATCAACTATGTCTGAATCAAACAACTAACAGTAGTCATGTTATATGTAGTAACTTTCCATTCATACATTTTGTTAATAAAATATTAAGTTTAAAGCAAAACACTTGATTGGTCAGTGATACAGCATTAAATGATTAGACAATATTTTACATGCAGGAATATACGAAATATTTATTAACTTAATCAATTTTAAAAGACCTGTTTTAAGAAATTACTCTCAATTTTCCAAAAGTTGTCCATGATGTAACATTAATAAGAGTTGCCCGAATGTTTTGACTATCGAGGAATTATCAGACAAACATGTCGGTATTGATTTGAAGGCGATATCCGTTTCAGGGTTATATTGCTTGCCATTTGAATCAACACCTACCTAGTATTTACAATGGGATGTCTAAATTATACCCCGAAAACGTTTGTTAATATTCGGATAGTGTGTCTGACAAGTAGCAAATGTGTTTAAATAATGAATTATTACAATGAGTAAAAATAAATGTCAAACAAGGTGTGTCTAACCTAACTGCGGATAATGCTTGTAAAGGGTAATATAACAAATCAAGTGTCAACATTATTCAAAATTAAACATTCTACATATACAAGTTGGCAAACAATGGCAAGTAAAGAATGAGGCGTGTTGCTAGGTTAATTCTATGTCTAGAAGCTTTTATCTGCTACAGGCTCTTACCGGGTTGATAAATAGATTGAATTTTTGTTTCATAAGCGTGAGACTTGATTATCCTATTCGGATGCTCTACATGGTTGTTCGGCTCGAAAAACAAAGCAAGGATTTGCATTCAAACAACAAATACCTTTTGCTGAGAGCCATTAAAGCATCAATAGATAACAATGTAGGTAAAACCTATTGAACTCTTCGCGGAGACGGCAACTAATGGCCTTTTCTGAGATTTCAAAGAATCAAAATATATTTAGCATGTCTGATGAATAACAGTCAGTGTCAGTTTAATTATCTCCTTTGTCAGTTTATTAGAGGCCTTAAATGCGCTAAATGTTATATCGTCGTATCAAAGTTTGTTTCAGACAGACTGTGTTTATTTAAGATATCATTGAACCGTAAGTGGAAAAAATAAGTATCGAATACAGTTAAATATTTACATCTGATGTCTTACGAATTACATATACTTGTCAGTAAAAAACGAAACATATTATATATTCAGTAGGGAAGAAAGACTCTTGCATCTTTTTAAACACACCGAATGTTGACGCATATTGTAATAGATTTGTTAAATACATGTTTGTGTAATTTGAAACTCTATGTTTATGCAAAGGCAATAACAAATTGCTGTTTCGAGGGTTTACTAAACGGATCCACTGTGAGATTTGAAGTTAGTTATTCTAATCAGGGGTGTGTCTTTTAAGAACAATCCTTTATAATTAGAAAAATAACTTAAATATATTTAAAAGCAATTAAATTAAATTCAAAATATGCAACGACAGAGCCTCTAATGGAGCTCTTAACGACGATATTGAAATACAACAAGTTTGAGTTTGACGGATATCACTACCGGCAAACATAGGGTACTGCCTTGGGCACAAAAATGACCACCTGGTATGCCAATAAATTTATGGGACCCCTTGATAGACAATTGCTTGCATAAGTTTCCCTTAAACCTGGTTTGCGGCTCCGCCTCATCGATGATGTGGCGACGCAGTGGTGTCAGGATGTGTCCAAAGTGCAGATTTTCTTGGAAGAAGCAAATAGTTTCCACCCGACGATCAAGTTCACCAGTGAAGTCTCAAATGATCAACATGTATTCTTAGACACTGTTTTAAATTGAAATCGGTAAACTTGTGTTTGATGTATACCACAAGCCAACCAAAAAGCATCAGTACCTTTTTCTCTCAATTTGAAACTCGATTCACTGCTGCAAGAACATCCCATACCGCTTAGCGATAAACATCAGGCGGATTATTTCACATGCTCCAACGTTTGAGCACAGAGCAGCTGAACTCTCGAAACAATAAGTGGCAAGAGGGTACATCTGGAATACGTGGGTACACGCTCATCTATTAAGGGTTCATACCCGCATCAATGCCATCCACCTGATGACTTGCAGGGTATGTGGCAAACAGTATACCAGCGAGACAAAGCTGCAAGTAAGCCGCCGAATGAATTTGCACATTAATATTTATATAAGTTATACTATTATTCTTACTATTACATTTTTATCATATGAAATAAAACCTAAAACATAATAGTGTACAGTGAAATTTGAAGGCTTACGGAGATTTGGAAATAATTAAAATCGTTATGTTGATTGTTTCATTAAATATAGAATGAATATAAAATGCATACTAAAATAGTCGCGATTGTTCAGGATTCAAACCTTAAAAGAGTGTTCTTCAGTAGTTCACAATTTTTAATTCAAAGTACTGATTGACAATACGATCAAATTGTAGCACTCGTTCTTAGTCACAGTTTTGTTGCAAGATCTTCGGTAATGTAATTATTAATCTACAGAATAACTGTTTTCTATGATTTTATTGTTTGTCTTATAAAATGTCTGGTCATATACAAAAATTACAATACACATTTGTCGTAAAAAATGGGATTTAAACCAGAAGTTATTAATTACATGTTCGTTCATTTTGAGGGATAATCTTATGGTGTTCTTAGTTTGTAAATAGCTTTGGCGACACGAGTATAATTTTGGCTATAGCGTTTCTTAAATTTACATGTTTAACCGTATTTAAATAGTTAAAACGATCAAGTGTTGATGTCGGATTTTTAAAAGTATTGAACGAAAATCCCATACCCATTCGCCATTTCTTATTTTGTGATTAATGGGTAACGCTTTATCTTTGTAGCTAATCGTCTAGATGAAACAAGATTATATAGTTTAAAATTAAGCTTTTTTGAGACAAAATTGTCGATTAAAGTCTAAAACCTCTATTAAAAGATACCCTGACGTAGAGCAAATATATAATGAACACAGAAACATTTATATAAATAATAATAGGCATGATACTGCAGCTCTATGTAACATAAGTCACACATGAATGATAACGATGGTACAGTAAGAAAAGAAGAAAATATTAGGCTTGGAAGTCAGTGATCTGAAAAACATGTATGAAACTGGGATACACTAATGATAAAGGAAAGAAAAGTTTGAACTTCAAATGTATATCATATGAAGTGTCTGCATTAATACAATATAATAAACACCGCATTTATAAAACAACAAAAATCATGTAAAAAGAATGTTTAGCGTATGATTTTGACTCTAAATATGCATACACTCTTATTAAATAAACAACTGCATAAATTGGTAGTCAAGGCAAACTTATTTATATATAAGTATTAACATTTTCGTTTAAAGTTGATATTTTGTAGCATAAGATACATGAATATTCTTTAAATTACCCTAGATTGTTCTTGGCAAGAGCTAATGCTATGTAAAGCAAATAGACTTCCATTATGAAAAAAGCAACACGAGATGATGCCAGTAGGATTCGAACCGATGGTCATTCAACAACAAGACCTGTATTCTGACCACTTCATCACCGCGTGCTACTTATCATTGAATTTAACAAGTAACAAGTTATGTACAAGAAATATTGAAAAACATTTTCTCATTTTGGTGATAATTATTAAAGAGCATTGTCTTCAAATATATTTGATCTGCGTTCATATTTCAAAACTTAACATACCTGTACATGTAGTATTAGTGAGAGTTTGTGTTATTACTAAATGAGTTTTTCTTTTGACTAGCTTTCCAATCCGAGTTATATGTTCTATGCCAAATGTTTAAATAACGTATTTCATCATTTTACTAATCTGATTCCTGAATATGCATGGATGTATTCATGTATCATTTACTGCAGTGCATATAACTGATAAGCAGTGTTGATTTTTACAAGTGTACACTTTGAAATTGTACTAAATAAGTGAAGTTAAACATGGTGTTATATAGGCAGACTATGTGTGAATCATTTACTTAATTGAATAATTAGAATGATGTCTATTGTTAATGAACTCTTTTTTACCTGTAGTATTTATATTTAGAACTTTTAAGAAGTTGATATTTTAGAAACTCATAGAATGTTATTGAAAGATTTAGAGTTTTCCAGAATATAGAGAACATTATTCAAGAAAAGTATTTTTGGCATCACACTTGTAAACAATTGGTAATATGTTGTTTTTTTTGTCATCAACTAAACACGATATAATTCTGGAATTTTCAGTAAGCATATAAATACTTTTTTATCTTATTTTTGGTTCAGACGTTTTAGGGATTTACTTTGTGAAAAGTCTGGATTATTCTTTGGATATCATTTAATGACAAATCTTTGTGAATTATAGTGTTCTGTTCTGTTGAATTTAGATATATGAAAATGATAGCAAGATACCGATGGACTTGATAAATCTTAGTATCCATACAATATTGTACTTCATTAAAGATTTATTCAACACTGACATCTTAAATGAAATTTTTCAAGTTGTTTTCAGTTACATGTAATTACATGTAGTTAAATGTATTTCTGAAATAATAGTTCAAACATACAAGTAAAATGCCGTAATAGCCAAACTCTTAAAAAACAATATAAAGTCGTTTATTTTAGTGAAACCTGTAATTTGCTTACATAATTGTTCTTTGCAACATTTCTTATTTGATATTGATTTCAAATGTGAACAGTTAAAGGACCAACTTTCATCATCTGTATCATATCAACTACATTTAGAAAAGTCAAAAAAATAACAATGGCATTTTCTGAAAACACATATTTACAATTGTTTATTGGACGAGATGATTACTGTGTATATCTGCTTTCAAGTTTGACATACACGCTTTTTAGAGTTTATTTCTATCATAAAGTATCTGAAATTGTCTAAATTAAAAATAACTATATACTAGATATATTGGAAAGTACGGAAAAACTTATTTCATAAATACTGTTTAAAACTTAAACAAAACCTAGATAGCAGAACTATTTGAAACTCTACGATAATTCAATCAGTTTAGATTGATTATTGAACTTAAAAGACGGTCAGTTTAAACAACCATTTCATAATATTCATTCTATAGTTCATCGATTAGGGCATTTGATAGACATATGCTAACAGAAAAACCACATCGACTTCAAAAGATTTCTCGCTTATCATTTACTTCAGTTTATGGTTATAATGTCTTTAAAAACTGTAAAAGGTAGTAAGGCTTTAGTTCATGTCATAAAATGCACCTTTAATACGACTCTCAGCGTAGTGGTTGACTACTTAAGAGAAGCTATGAGGGTTAAGATGCTGGCGACTATTGCTGCTGCACAGCTGCATTCGACACACACAGTAAGCGTTCCTGTTCCAGTCATTGGTGATGCTCCACTGTCAACTGCCGTGATTGTAAGGGTGTAAGAAGCTGTTGCCGACTGAACGAGAGTCTTTCCCATGGCTACTGTAAAAACACCTGTGCCTGTTACAACCTCAAAATCAGTGTTTGTATTACCACCTGAAGTGTATAACGGTACATGTTTTTTCAGTAAAGGATAAATATAAATATTGGATATTCTTGAAAGAAATGTATTCCACTTTTACCCATTACACGCCAATAAGGATGCAGATGCCTTCTTTTGAAAATACTAATATACACCTAAGAAATATATAACGCGGCGGAACACAACTGTACCTTTTACTGAAAAAACTCATTAAATGTCAACTCAACTGTAATGGTTATTACTACCCTTGCATGTATAAAATTCATCACTTTTGTATATTAAGATTTATACATACCAATAATGCTATACGTCGTGACGACATTGTTGGTTGGTGTTCCATCGGCGTCTGTTGCTGTAAACGCACTGGTCACAACTGATCCTGTTACATAAACAAATATTGTCAATTTTATTTCTACTGTATAATTATCAGATCGAGACAATAGCCGTTCCATTAGACAAAGATCCCTTTGAATCTTTGAAGGAGAATAAATATTCTTTTATTAGCAGTGGACCATTAAGAAAAGTTACAAATCTCGTAGTTTTTATTCGAAAATTTAAGATAGTAACCGCTTGGTAATCAACCTTAACATTTGTGGTTTCTTGTTCTTTTCCATTTTTTGCTAAGTAGTAAATCGATGTTTTCGTTCAACTTCTATACATTTAATATACTGTGGTAAATGCACCGTGTACGGATACCATGGACCATCTACGAAAAAAATGTAAAACTAATCATACCGGTATATCCCGTAGCACGTATGATATACACAACATGTTTGGATTATGCACAATTGTTTAAAAACGTATACGCTGGCTGCATTTATACATTGATAGATATTCTAATTTGACTGATAAAAAAAAAAATCTTCAGAAAAATTATGTAAGCTTGTTTGACTAAATGCACACATTTAGACGTATGTGTATTTCAAAAATATTTATTTAACAAATAACCTATCCCGGCGTTTTAATAGTATACATTATATTTAAACCCACAAATATATAAGTCAATAGTCGGACACCCGTCAAGTCTTCTCCAGCTGTGGATGATAATAAACATGATGTGTATAATGTATATTTTACTGTATGATTTCAGCGTAACAGTTATTGTTTTCTCCTCTACCCCATCAATTATCTAGCTGTAATATATCCTGTAAAATTTAATGATAAAAGCGATAATTACTTTAGACCTATTGGCGTTCCACCTGCTAAATATAGAGTTCATTACGTTTAGGAAACTCCATTATGATAGGTTTTATTTGCAGAAAGTAAAAGTTAAAATATGGGACACATAATGTTGGAATTTTGTCTTTTGTTTCGGAATGGCCATTACACGTATCTTAGGCCCCCACAAAAGAGCTTGCAATAACACATCTGCAAAATTCGTGTCCGACGAATATTAATGTTGCAACATTATTGCTCGTTATATAATGTGTTGATACATGTGTACCCTTATAAGTGATTCTGTATTATCATAGATGCTCTCTCAAGACGTATATTTAAGCGTTATTTTAGTGTCGATAAAGAACAGCGACTTGAGGTTGGTGTTGGGTGTAAACACTTTTTTTACCAGTAATCATTTCTTAAGATGAATTCGTTTAATATAAATAGAGGATCTTACATGAGTCTTTATTCAATATCATATTTATGAAACGAGTTGACTAAAACATATGGCACGAGTTTTGGCGAGTGTCATACGATTTTAATCAACAAGTTTCATAAGAAAAAGGATGTTGAATAAACACGAATATAAGATTCTATTTATCAAATAAAGAGATATTGTAAGAAAATAGCTAAAAATGCACACTTAGCGCATTTTATCAACCGGTTTCAAGTTATATTTATGTAACAAGATATATATGTTATTTATATCACTGCTTTATGTCAGTCCCAGAAGCCAATTTATGTGATAAAGGCAGAGATTGCTTGGACTGAAATTACTGAAATCTGTAAGAGGACAATATAAGTGACTGGTGCTTAAAAGATATTCATCATATCAACATAACTACATTTACAAAAACTCAAAATACAATTAAAAAAGGCATTTTCTGAATATACATTCTTAAAGTTGTTTATTTGACGAAATTATGTGTCTACTTTGATTTATATGAAACCGTCTGTAATAAAAACATAAACTACATAAATATCTAGTAAAATTCTGTAAAACTAATTTCCCAAATACTCTTTTAAATTTATAGCAAGACAGCGACACTGTGATATCATGGACATCTCTCTTTGAACATATATTTCAGCGCTATTTTATTTTATAATACATAACTCTTAGTAATCTTTATAATAATGAAATATGCTTAAAGAAAGTATTGATATAGAACAGCGACTGACGGTTTGTGTTGTTCTATAAAAATATGTAACATTAATAATTGTTTAATATGCATTCATTTAAACACAAAGGCATTGATCGAAAAACTTTATTCTTTGAGATTGTTTGTTTATATGAATTTGTGCTTGTTAAATGAGTATAAAACAATTGTCAATGTCAGCGCAAAAAATACAAAGCATCAGATCTATTACACATTGAATGTAGGCTAGCTGTGGTATTATTTAATTAAGTAAGTAGAAATGGAAAAAACAACACTGAAAACGTTTGTATTATTTACATATTAATGTATGGACATAAGAAGTACTCAACTTCTACTTACATTCTACAAGCATAAAACGTAAATAATTCAACGCTTATTTTAAGATAGTATTTATATTTTGAATGCATGTATGATGTCATTAAAAAAAAGACAAGTATACCGTACATAAGTTTAGTGACTGCATATGTGTATATCTGGTATAATTAAAAGCCCCCCCCCCCCCAAGCCCGCCCGCGAATTTGTTGTTTAGATTTACATCGACTGAGACTTGCATATATAAACATAGAACTTAGAAGAGACATGTGATCAAATACCAAATAAAACTTAAAAAGAGAGACATCTGTAGAAGACGACTTTAAAAAAATGCTTGCTACATAGTTTAAACAAACTGATTCATACTGCCCATGATATTAATGCTACACATTAAAAGATGATTATTGCATTTAATCCCAACTTATAGTTTTAAAACGTTATATATTATAAGGTACGTAAATGTGCCAGGGAAATAGCCTGAGAATTGCAAATCATATTGTATGTCTTTATAAACAAATCTCAGGAGAGGAGAGTCAGTTTTCACTTCTATTGCTTTCAGCAAAGAGACTAATTGAATATTGATTGGTCACTTAAAAAAACATATTGTGTATCGCTAATGAAGAGAACATATCAAAACAATTTGATAAAGCTAAAATCAGGTTGCACACAATCTTTAGAATTAAGAATACTGTTTAATTAACCTGCAGCAGCGTTGTCAACAGTGTTGAATGTTGTTATATTCGTTGTAAAGACCGGAGCATTGTCGTTGACGTCTAATAATGTGACAGTGCATGTAGCTGTTCCAGTACTTGTAGCAGTGTTGCCGCCGTCATCGAACCCGCTAGATAGTAAATGATGTTACAATAAAACATTTGCCCTTACTAAACACAGTTAATTGTAATTAACATTCCATTGTCGTAATTGATTGAATGAATTGCTGCGATGTAAGCTTAGAGAACAAATGTCTTTTTAAACAATCATATCAGGCCTCCAGTTTATTTTAAAACGCAACTAGTTTTAAACAACAAACAGTTTGCCTTATACATGTACATAATTCATTTTCCATGCATTCAGTAAGGAACAACTTGGTGTAGATCGCAACAAATAACACGTTTATGCAAACAGCTGAAAGCTTTAGCAAAACAGATTGATTCTGAAACAAACCTAAAGAGAGCAAAAGTCAAAACTAAAACTCACCACTCAAGAACATACACGCACTTCTTGTTTACATACCACAGCTTGGAATGTATATCTGATTCCATGGCTAAATTTTACGATCACGTCTTGTGATGTGATCTTATTAATATGTAAAATTCAATGTGTACCACCACGCGTTCGATGTCATTTGTATGTATGCATATAATGTGTAAATAAGCAACTTCCACTTATATATGAGCGGGTCTGGTTTGTTTCAACAGCGGTCAGAATATCAACAATGTTAAATACTCGATTTAAAGTTTGTTAATGTGTTTCTCGTATTTATAATAGCGTAAGACACATTTTTGGTTAAGACCCAATATTGCGCTCACCACCTCGTTTCACTTACAATTTATTTTTCCATTATTGCAATTTTGAGGTTTATTATGCCTTTAATTTGTAAAGTTTATGCTTTTATTTTAAAGTTATACTTATTTAATGAAGTGTAAGAAAGAACGTGAAAGAACTATAAACTTTAGTTAGCTAAACGTCTACATTCCGAGTCAAGTTCAGTTTAGAAGAACCAATCATGTGTACTCAGTAAACATGCACCATTAGAACAAAATAAACTATATTCGTCGGGAAATAAAGAACCTGTAGGTAATTAGGGTTGGTGAATAACTTAAACGTTGATAAAACGTACGCAAATGCAACTCAGTCATAAATACTTGCAGTAGTTACATTTAGCATGGATAATTTTGTTAAAAACGATACACTTGCCTTTGGTTATATAAACATGGAGAATAAACTGCATGCATCTGTTTATTGTAGAAACCTAGTACAATCAATACTACGGTAACAACACGATTTGTTTGCATTTGCGCATTTGTATAAATTAAAAGTTTCATTACAAATCATCATTTCAATAATGATTGCTTAGTACAATGTAACGGGTAAACTCTAACGCATTCACTTAAGTTTATGTGTCAGTAGTAAGTATCATTTTGACGCATGTGTATCGTTCATTTCGTATGCGACGAATGAGTCGATGTGCTTAAGAAAAACAATAAAGTTGTATTATGTTCATGGTTTATTTTGTTTTATAATATGACAACTTATTTTAGAAGTTTTGAATTATTCAAACCTTTGACCATTTGATAAGTATTTAGCTCTATCGGAAAACTTGCATTTCTGATTTTGTTATTTATAAATTTAATAATGAATAATATCATTATATTGTAATGCCCCGGTTTCACCGTTACAGTTTGTGACCCAGCAGTCTGTTTGCCCTACGATATTTCATTGTATCGTATCAAACAATTGTATTAAGTCAGTCTTACCTAGTCACTAGGTCGTATAACTGTTAAAGAGTCTGTCATGAAATACCATGAAACTTCTGACATAAATCATCAATATTGGTTTGGTCATGTATTATTGCTGCATAAAGGCCGCCATTTTTAAAAAATGAGAGGTAGGTCAAACTGATGTCGTCTCATTGCAACCTAGACGCTATAGATGTGATCGAGCTGTTTTACTTTGTAAACTTTGAATAAAATAATATTTCTATACTTGATTTCTATGTAAGTTTTAGGTCAATTTTAATATTACCTGCGCAGTTTAGTGTTACAGAGCCCATATAATTTAGTGGCAGGTTTAGATTTCACTTCAGCGTCTACTAAGTTGTTTTGGAAGGAGATTTAGTGCACAAAGGCATCTGTGCGCTCATGAGAACTACTGGGAGCAAGTTTGGCGTTGTGTGTTTTGACGTTGTTTTAAGCAAAGTTACTTCTGTGCACTTAAGTGCGCTGGTCTTTACCTTATAAAGGCCTGCACATTTTAGTGCATGGACTCGAAATTTTTAACTTTAAGGTGCGGAACCTTATTATATTGTTTTCCTAATTTTAAGAAATTGCAGTGGGAAAGGAAGTAGTCTAACATTATTGAATAAAGCAACCTGACAGGTTGCCAAACGTTATTCAGTTTGAGTTTTTTCTTTACACGAGTTCATTTTTGTTCAACATTTTAAGTGAAGATAAAGAGAAAGAGGGAGGGAAAAAAAGAATTAACGCTACCAATATAGGGAGAAATCCCTAAACCCAAGATACTCGGCGCGTTGCAATATGTTCTATATGTATTTGAAGAAATTTGAAAAATGGTACACCTTGTATGGGTAATTTAAAAGGCGCCATGTACATGAATGAGTCAAATGTGTGAGTTAAAATTTTAAAATACAATAGAACAAAAGCGAACACTCGCGTTGCAACAAACACAAATGTTGTTCCAGTTTCATAATCCAAAGACCCCGTTGATAGTGATACAACTCCAGAATTATCGTCGACAGTAAGTGTTGCTCCAGAGGGGGACTTCACAATAGCAAATGAACCTACAATACCTGTACCTACCGCGGCGAGTGTAATGCTCAATGTCCCTGCTGTAGACGTCTCAGCTATAGTTCCACAGTTACCATTTGGGACAGGAAGTGTCCAAGTAGGTGCAGCAACTAAAAGACAGACATTTACATACATGTTTAACGGAATGTATAAAAGGTTTGACCTTAACGAACTTTTTTATTTTTAAAAATATGTGTCAGAGCAACTTGAAAATGTCTCCAGCTTGTATGGGTATTCATAAATATATGGATTGTATATTAAGAAAACTTTAAACACAAGCAGACTATCTTTTTCTGCTCTGGATACCGGGTAGTTGCAATGTTGATGATGTGTTAATTACAGGTTAAAGAATCAAAGAACTGAAGGTCCTGAGAGGCACCATGAATGAACATTCCCCCTCCCATTAATTTGAAGGAGGAATAACAAAAAAAGAGAGATTTAATCAGGAGAATCATTCTGACCAAGTTTTATGAAGATTGGCAAAAGGAAAAAGACTCATTAGAGCCCATTATGCTTATTACATATTTGATGTAGTGACTACGTTTGACACCACATGAAACACTTTCATTCTCATTCAAGATAATATCACGTCGAGTATTCTAACCAAGGTTTCCGAAGATTAGCAAAACAATATGGCCTATAGATGGTTTACATATGTTTATGACTCTACACAACTTACATTTAAATTTATGAGATATCAGCAAAAGTAAAATTCAAGACAAAATTCAAGATGTTTATCACTTCTAAAAGGAGCTGACCTTGTTATTGACCTAAACTGCTCTGAGCTAAGAACAGATGACGTATGAATGTACTCAATGTAACAACTTTGTGTTTGTGAGGTATTTTGAAACGTAAAGAGGTACGTTATAATTGCACGCTTGTATTAGCGGTATTTGAAACGTTAACGTTATCTGATGACGTTTTGATGTCGGTTCAACTTCTGCGCATACAAAGGTTTCCAATTCCTAAATGTTTCAAAATAGTTCTCCATGTCCTCAAATTACAGTATTCATTCGCCATATGCATCATTGTGGCAAGAGATGTTCTGCAGTCAAATGAAATTGCAGGTTTACATATATAAAGAAAATTTCTGTATCTGTTTATAGAAGGAACTTACCTTTACCCGGATTTAGAAGGTAAGTGCCTTTACCCATATGTTAAAGGGTAGTATTTGTATCGTAATAAGAAGAAATTTGCATGTACCTTATTCTGATAAGCTACCAAGTTACAGTCTGTCTTGTTAATGCTATATGAGAATAAGTGTTATATGTATTTTTAAGAGAAAATGACACATTGTAAAACTTTCAATACGTGCATCACGGACATATTACAGTGATACTGACACATTTAAAGCTAGTTCGATATACTATACCAAAAGTTAATCATTAAAATGTGTAGGACGAACTAGGGATTGATATATGTTAAAAAGTTGTGTAAACTTTTTTTTATATATAATAGTCAGCATGCCAACATGTATTTGTTCGGGTTTATTACTTACAGTTTATAGTATATAATATATTTATATGGTGTGTCTTATGCATTTCATACATTTGTCATGTATAGATTGCATTATTATGTAACGTGAAACAGGTATGCTAATTTTCTGTATAAAGGATA